>JAMAHW010000034.1:244195-363624 GCA_023627715.1 Periconia sp. R9002 | reverse complement strand
GATGGACGGGATGGACGGGATGGACGGGGGGGGGGGAGTGGGATATAGGGGAAGGGTGTGGGTGTGGGTAGGTTATGTGATGAAGGGGAGGAGGGTGGAGTATCAATGAAAGGTCTGGGAAATTGGGAGGGAGGGAGGGATGAGGGAAGGGGGGGGTGCAGAGTGAAGGGATCAGTGAAGTAAAGAGGGGAACAGGAGGGTTAGGTAGGTAGGTAACTGCAATGAAGGAAGAGTTAGGAAAAGAAAGAAATATAAACGAAATGTTAAGGAGGGGGGATGAGAACATTGTTCGGACAATTCGTTCTGTACTTTTTCCAATTAATTGCTAGCAAAAAAAATAAAATAAAATAAAATAAAACAGTACTCGATTGGGGTTAGAATATAGTTACATTTTCAATACAATGGAAGAACGACGAAGACGGTACTTTGTGAGAAACATTCAACTTATTCTACGTAGACATCAATTCCGGCTATTCTCTCTTTTCCTCCGGGAGAACATTTCATACGAAGACGCCGTGATGCTTGTTTTTCCAACACAAGGCTTAGCTGGTGAGGGAGGCCCTACACTACCTATGTAGATACCTGGGCTAAGCTGCATACTAGCCATGGAGATTGTGACTTCGAGGTCCGGCTTAAGTGCAGGCGTAATACTGGGGCCTCGCACTAGAAAAAATAAAAAAAAAACGAGTTAGCAAAACGACATCCCCTTCTCCCCCCTTCCCTCCCCTACTTCCAAGAAAAGTTCTACGCTGGGCGGGGGAATCCACTTACCCAACTATAAACCCCCCCAACACCTGACTCACCCCACCATGCGAGCACCCCGAAATCTCCCTCGACAGCAACTCAACACAATCGGACTGGCTCATCTGGCCCTCGAGGTCGTCGCCCTCGTACTTGATCGTGAAGTTGGCGAACGACTTGGCCTGGATGCGGCTCCCCTTGAGCGGCATGCACGCCCACTTCTGGCCCTCGGCGGCGTAGGCCCCGCTGAGTTTGGTTTTGCAGAGGTTGGGGAGGAGGTTTTGGGGTTCGGTGCGGTCGATGGGCCTATGTGGATGGATTGATGGGTTAGAGGGGGGCTGGGAGGATGGGGTAGGGGAGGGGGAGGGAGGGTACTACCATTTTGGGGCTTTCCAGCTTGTTATGCATTTTGCTTGTGTGCCGCTGAGGAGGGCGGGGGCGAGGAGGGTGAGGTAGGTGAGGAGTTGCATTGTTTTGGGGTTTGGGTGGGGTCTGCAAAGGGGGTTTCTGTGGAGTAGGGTTTTAGAAGTGGGGTGTTTGAAGAATGAGGGAGTGGATGAGGGAAAGAATGCTGCAATTGCTTGTTTGAGGAGGAAGGTATTCTTGTCAGGCTTACAAGATGCACTTGCTTTGTTTGCGTTTGCGTGATTCTTTTCCCGTGCGTACCTTTGATTATTGAGACGAATATGATGAGCGGTGTGGTAGACGGTCGATTTCGCCTATTCATTTATACCCATCATTGCGGTATTGACAATCTGGCATTGGTTAGTGCACGGTGGGGATGAATGGTTCTGTTGGGAGGAGATGACTCACTAATCCACCGATACGCTCAATCAATCAAGTGCCAACCCTATATTGATTTGCGTGTGTGCACGATCCTTGGCTAAGGACCTTTCCATGTGGAGCTTTTTTATCTGTGTTGATACCGCGGATGGGTTGCATCGAGCCTTATGATGATCGACGGACATTGTACCTACCAGAGTATGGACGTGATAAGGCTTTAACTGGTATAGTGGTGTAAAGAGAATGGACTGTAGACTGAGTTTTGAAAGTATTCTGGATGGGGCATTGAGATCGAGTTGTCTGTTACCTCGTTATAGAGAATAGTATCAGCGTATCTCACTAACCTCCGCAGCTGGAACCCTATCCCCAGAATGGATTTTCTACTGCGAACCGAAAGATTGCAACCCAATTGAACCATGGAGAGGATGATATAAGGTCGTATTGCATTGCAATAAATCTTGTAAGCAATGATATTACTTGATCTAAACAAGCACAAGGACGGTGAGGGTTTCGTTGGGGAGGGGTCGACGAAAGGGACGACGTGGAGTTGAGTTGAGAGGCGCAAAGGGTTTAGGCTAGAGAAAAGGAAAGGGCTAAGTTAGAGGTTGACGTCGAGAAAAATCGTATTAGTTGTTAATTGGCCAAAATTACGAGCAGAGATGGGTGAGATGATATCCCGATGGGAGA
The DNA here is from genome assembly GCA_023627715.1 of Periconia sp. R9002. Classification (NCBI taxonomy): domain Eukaryota; kingdom Fungi; phylum Ascomycota; class Dothideomycetes; order Pleosporales; family Periconiaceae; genus Periconia; species Periconia sp. R9002. The sequence goes on along the minus strand of JAMAHW010000034.1, from coordinate 361,413 downwards.
TTCGAACGATAGTTCACGGATGGCTGTGGGAGGGTGGACACTGCGGGTCACTTGTCCAGAGTAAGAATTCGAATATAGAAATGCTTTGCGATAACGGGTTCATACCTATCAATTATTAAACCGTCCAGAATCCTGCCTGCGTCGGCGGAAAGTGGTAGAGGACGAAGAGGCTTTGGGTAGAGAAACGGCTAGCCCAAAATGGCTTCCAGAGAAAGAAACCTTATATGGGTTGTCTTTCAAGAAATTGAACATCAAAAACAAACTTATTTCTCGTCATTTTCCTCTTCGCATCTCGAAACATAGATATTACCGAAATGTACAATTGACGCGAAACTTCCCCACACGTTTATCGTCGTCACCTCCATCCGCACCATTCCTAATGTGGAAGAGCGTCTCAGGGCAGTTGCAGCCGAGAGGTTCCCGCTCCCGCTTGTCCCCAGCCCAGCGCCGCGGGCATCTCTCGCACCACCCTCAACCATCGCATCTGCGCCGTCATGTCGTCGAGCTCGAGTGCGACGGGAGTCGATGTGGGCGCGGAGAATGTCCCGCCCCAGCTCTCCGCTCTATTTTTGATCCGCTTTGACAAGAAAGTTGGGTATGTCATGCGCTCGCCTGTCCGCGTTGGCGCTTGCGCGGCGGGAGCTCCTTCATTGATGCCAAAGAAGCTGACCAGATTACATGTAGCTACACAATTGCCTGGAAACGGACCTCAGTTGATGGTACTGCGCCATTCCCTCCAAGTCTCTCAGAGTATCGCATCCAACATATGAGAGGATCAAGAAAGGAAAGTTGCTAACTCGCGTGCCAGTTACCCTCGATGGCGCCGTCGAGTTTAAATCGCTGCCTTCGGGCTTACACACTGTCAAGAACGACCTCGTGTACTTTGTACACCAATCCTACGCAGGACTGAGTGCCTATCACAAGGGCAAAGCGAGCACGGAAGAGCGCAATGCCGAGTTCGTGAGCGTGGGGATATTGGTCAGTCGCGCGTACGGACGATTAGGAAGGAGTTGGCTGTTGGCAGCACGGTTACGCAGTATTGCGGCTGTCCTCGCACAATATCCCAACTCCACAGCTCCGCTGGAGGAGTTTTGGGAAGAGCACTCGGCACCGAAGAACAGCAGTAGCGCGGGGGGTAAGGCAGACAATGGCCAGCACAACACTCACAGCAGGGCGCGGGCGCTCAGCACCATCGTGGATGTTACTCCAAGCGATCAGTCACTTCCACCGTACCATCCCGCGCTGTCCATGCTGAAGTATGTGGAGGTTTTTGGGCCACTTGTATTCAGACTACAGCAGGCGGCGCTGCTGAGGAAAAGGATACTGTTCGTGGGTAGTCCGCCGGTCAAGGCGAGCTGTGAATTTGGTATGTTGATCTCGGGAAAGAAATGAGAAAGGAAGAGGACCCAACTAATATATGCACAGTATACGACCTTTCTGTTCTGTCCAGCATTCCCCCACACGCCGCTGAATTCTTATCACCAGGCACGGATCAACTGCTCCGTCTTCCTGCGCTCTTCTCGATAGGCGTCAACGATATAGGCGAGCTGGAGAGGATGAATGATGCTGCCAAATCAGAGGACAGGCCCGTGTCAGGATGGGTAGCCAACACGACGGATGAAATCATCACAATGAAGAAGCAGTTGTACGACATTGTGGTGGAAATGCCACCTACGTATGATGCACCGCCGACCCAGCGCAAGTGGCCGACGATGAAGACATCAGACGGCGTGCAGATCAAGGCGAGCCAGAGGGACTGGGTGCGATTCAAGATGCTTTGGCGGGAATTACGGAGACACGGGCAAGAGGCGACGGATTCAGGGCTAAAGGGCGAGGATGAGGGTGAGCGAAACGAAGATGACGACAACGACCAAACAGCGTTGCTTGCAACGAAGAGACGGAGAGGCGACGCAAACGACGATGTGGATAGCACCATGGGCGAGCAAATGGTAGAGCCAATCACATGGTCACACCTTGCATACAACGGCTTCATGTGGTGGGCTTCAGCAGGGGAGCAAGACGCATACACGAGCCGCGAGCGCGAGCGGGACCTGGACCTCCTGGGGGATCTGTCGGACTACCGGGAGGGACTTGCCACAGCCATCATAGCCTATTTCCATCGATCGACGACGCAGCTCATTAACGTGGTCAACAATGTGGTGGAAAGGACGGACGACGACGAGGACGAGAACAGCAACGAGGACGAAGAAGGGGTTGTGGTGGTGGACAAGGAAGACGTCAGCCGTATGGGGCTGGACAGGTGGAGTGAGGCAGACAAGGCCTTTCTGAGTGAGTTTGTGTGGATGTGGTTCGGACGGATAGTGGAGGTCCGGGGTACGAGTATAGGATGCTGTGGCGTGAGGATACCGGTTCCGTGAGGCGGAAGAGCAGTTCAAAATAGCCATGCATGGGCCCTTTTGGGAAGTGGAATGGCTCCTGTGGTTCTATTTTGCCCATGCACGACTGACGTAGCGCGAATGCGGGGGGACGTGGATGAATGCGGGTGAAGCCGTTGGGCGAACAGCGGCAGCGTTGAATGGTGGAGGATGTCTCACCTGTGCCCCATTTGGCAGTCTTTGTTGCCTCGTTGATGAGGCAAAAGGATACACCATGTATGTTGGATGGATGTAAGTACATTGATTGTAGGGGGGTTGGGCCAGTGTTTGAGTCGAAGGCTGGTCCGATGTCGGCCGAGCGACGCCCTCCTGTGCCCCTCTGCCCCGCATAACGAAGGAAAGGCGCGGGGCACGTGCAAGGATGGGTCATGAAATTTTGGCTCAAGCCCGTCACTACGCAATCGACAGGATGCCAATTGTTTGCCTTTCTTTTGTCATTCCCGGGTCTTGTCCAGTTAGCCCCCAAAACCTTTTTTTCAGTGTGAATCACTCTCACTGACTCAACCCATTCATTGCTTTCCCTGCACCAGGGCGTATTCCTGCAGCTGCACCATTCTAGTACCTACCTCTACCACCGCCCCCTCTTTGGTATTCTGCACCTCGCCCTCCTTCACGGCGCAGCGACTCATAGGTACATATACGGCATACCACCCGTACGACCGACCACAACACCACTACCCCCGCCGCCTTCCTCAAACTTCTCCACTACTCACCCACTCACAATGCCTATGCTCAAAGATCCCTCGGTCAAATACAAAAAATTCGCGCCATTGAAGCTCGACAACCGACAATGGCCCTCCAGAACCATTGACAAGCCGCCGCGCTGGCTCTCCACCGACCTACGCGACGGCAACCAATCTCTGGTAGACCCCATGGATGGCGACCAGAAATGGCAATACTTTCAGATGCTCGTCAAGCTCGGCTACAAGGAGATTGAAGTCTCATTCCCTTCTGCCTCGCAAACAGACTTCGACTTCACCCGCCGCGTGGTCGAGACCGAGGGCGTTGTGCCCGACGACGTATGGCTGCAAGTCCTATCCCCGTGCCGAAAAGAGCTCATCCGCCGCACCGTAGACTCCCTCAAGGGCGCCAAAAAGGCCATTCTGCACCTCTATCTCGCCACGAGCCCCTGCTTCCAGCAAATCGTCTTCAACATGAACAACGAAGAGACAAAGGCCCTAGCGGTCGAGTGCACACGGTACGCGAGGTCCATCACCAAAGACGACCCAGAGCAGGCGGGCACGGAATGGGCATACGAATTCTCCCCTGAGACCTTCTCCGACTCGAATATGGACTTTGCCGTCGAGGTGTGCGAGGCAGTCAAGGCAGCTTGGGAACCCAGCGTGGAAAACCCAATTGTGTTCAATCTGCCCGCAACGGTAGAGATGAGCACGCCCAACGTGTACGCCGACCAGATTGAATACTTTTGCACACACATTACAGAGCGCGAGAAGATTTGCGTCAGTCTGCACCCCCACAACGATCGTGGCTGCGCGGTAGCTGCGGCAGAGCTTGCTCAAATGGCTGGCGCAGATCGCGTCGAGGGCACACTGTTTGGCAATGGAGAGCGCACTGGCAATGTTGATCTTGTCACGCTGGCACTCAACCTGTACACTCAAGGCATACACCCTGGCATCGACTTCTCCGACCTCAAATCGGTCATCGATGTCGTCGAATCCTGCAACAAGATCCCCGTCCACGCACGCGCCCCCTATGGCGGCCAGCTCGTCGTGTGCGCTTTCTCGGGATCGCACCAGGATGCCATCAAGAAGGGCTTCCAGACCCGCAAGCGACTGGGGTACACCGACGAGTCACCGTGGCAGGTCCCTTACCTCCCGCTGGATCCTCAGGATATCGGCCGTACCTACGAGGCCATCATCCGCGTCAACTCGCAGAGCGGCAAAGGCGGCGTGGCCTGGATCATCCAACGGCAGCTCGAGCTCGACCTGCCGCGAGGCCTGCAAGTCGCCTTTTCACGCATCGTGCAAAAGGAAACCGACATGCTCGGTCGCGAGCTCCTCCCCTCCGAAATCACCAAGCTCTTCGAGGACGCCTACCACCTCAAACGCAACCCGCGCTTCTCTCTCGTCGACTATGACATCACGGCCGACCGCTCCAAGTCGCCTGCGCCCCCGGAGCCCGGCAAGACGGCCTCGAACCGCAACCTCAAGCGCCTCTTCAAGGGCGTCATCGAAATCGACGGCATCGAGCATGAAATCGCGGGCACGGGCAACGGCGCCATTTCCGCTCTCGCAGACGCCCTGCGCCGCCTAGGCATCGACCTCGATGTCGCCGACTACAAGGAACACGCCATGGGCCCGCAGAACGCCAGCGTCAAGGCCGCGACGTACATAGAATGCACGTCCGCAGGCTCGAACCAGCGTGTGTGGGGTGTGGGTATCCACGAGGACGTGGTGCAAGCTTCTCTCATTGCGCTGCTGTCGGCGGCGTCTTCGGTATGTGATCTTCTCAATCTCAGCCCGGGGAGGGGGTCGTAGCAGTTTCATGTGTCTTTGTTCCATTTTCGATTTCCAAAGGTAGAGAGATTGGTATGGGAGTATCCCAATTTTGTAGAATGTTGAGCAATCACATGTGCAGGTTCTCACTTTCCCACTGTTCCCTTTTCTTCTCCCTGTTCTACTGATTCCTTCCCTTTTGCCCCTTTCTTCCCTTCTTCCCTTGTTCCCTCTTGCCAGTCTGACGAATCACTATACCATCCTCTCTACCTATACTCTCCCCTCCCCTCCCACAACTCTCCTTCCCCAGAACTACCAATCTCCCCACCCATCCACCACATACCTTACCTTACCCCTTACCCCTTCCCCCTACCCCAATCACTCCTCTCTACCTCCGCCCCACTCTACCTCTATAGACCCCTTTCTAACTCCACAAAAAGTTCCTATCCTCCCGCCCCTCAACACCCATCCCCTTTCGCCCCAAGCGCTCGAACACGCACGACATCCCCTCGCCCGAAGCGAGCCCCGCACAACCACGCCTCAACGGTGGTGTACACGTCGGCAATAGTGTGAACGGCAACACGGACAAGACGGCCTCGATTGTGGAAAAGTTGGAGGCGAGTGTTGGTGCGAATGGTGGGGCGCACTGAGTGAGTTGGATGAGAGAGGGGAAAAGTTATTTGTTTTGGTTTTTTTTGGTTATTTTGGTTCTGGGTTGTGGTTGTTGATTTGGTAAGGTACGAGGGGCAGGAGGTCGGTTAGGTTGGGTTTGGGTATGTATGCAGTCTAGCTTTGCACGTTGTCGTGTGTCGTGTGCGGAAGGAAAAGGAATTAAAACAACAGCCCCCCTATCTTTTTCTAGACATTTCTTCCATCGCTAGAAAAAACATTTACGCATACATACCTACATATGTATATACATGCATGCATATACACCTAGGTAACCTCTCCAATAACCGCTCCATCTCCACCTCCAAGCTAAACCTCACAACACAAGAAAACAAAAGAGAAACCTACCTACTAGTACACGTGGAACTGTATGTGTAGTATATATGTTAGGTATAACTCACACATCGCCATCGCCATCGCCATCGCCATCGCCATCGCTAAAGGAAAGAATCTCTCTTCCTCTCCCCCTCTCTCCATCCTATCTACCTACTTATCACACTTCCCCTCATCCATCCCTCTCGCCTTCTATATAACTATCCTAGCTATAGACGTTACCAAATGCTTCCCCCCCCCCCTCTTCCCCTGCCTATGTCGACACCCCAACACCCAGGCTAGCAATAACTCTGTGAGGATCGGATCAAAATTTCTCCATTCCTGTCTCGCCCTATAAGTGAGGTGAGTAGAGTCCTTTTTCCGCCCCCCCAAATCAAAAAACCAAATTTTGGGGAGCCGGCTACTCCTACTCTCCTTCTAAATATCCATCACATGAGATTGAAATTGATATGTACGGATTGTTTCTTGTTCTCTTTATAGATGGACAAATAAACGACCTTCTTATATATATGACCTTGCCTTCCCTTCCCTTCCCTTTCCCCTTCTATACATAACTTTGAATACATAATATCTATATACAATATAGATATATATATGCGTGTGTGTACGTGTGTATGTACTACCCTCCCTTCCCTTCTTTCCCTCTTCTCCGACACAATACAACGTAACTAAACCCCTCAGGTGCTAACAAGGACAAGGACGTACTACGTTGGCTTTTACGTATGGGATGGTAACGATTACGGTGATAATGTCTATAACTTGGAAAGGGTATTCTAGTGTTTCTTTTCCTTGTATGTACTTCTTTAAATCTCTTCTATTGTGGTTGTAGGAGAGGGGAGGGGGAAGGAGAGGTGGTTTGGGTGTTCGTGTGTAGGTAGCTTGAGAATAAGAGTCTTACATAGGAAGTAGGGATACACGACGACTAGAGTATGTAGTAGTGATGTGTACGTATGTAGCTAGATAGACAGACTACTGGAGTGGGGGGGGGGGGGGTTTCAAATTAGGTAGCTTGATTACTTACCTTACTACACACACATATATATAGATATATCCTTTTACAGTGAGTTCTACGAAGAAGAAAAAAAAACCTAGAAAGGGTGGGAAAGAGAAAGGATGAGAGGGAGGCAATGGATGTGAGAGGGATGTGAGAGATAAGACAATAAAACATCACATACATACATACATACATACTTGAAACACCTCCTTTGTCTTACCTACACATGTAGATAGTTTACGGTCTTTGGATTTTTCCCAAACTTTGCCCAAGGAGATTGTCTCGTTGGTGTTGTTTGTTTGTTTGTTTAATTGCAGAAATGTGTGCGATGGATTGTTTCTTTCTTTCTTTCTTTCTTTCTACAATTCTTACATACGTTCCTACTACACACAGTTCGACTTGAGTACATACTCGAACCTATCGACCTCCTCTTCCTCCTCCTCAGATGCAAAGACGAAAGAAAAAAAACGCTCGCTACAAAGAACAAATCGCTAAAAAAAGGGGGGGTGGACAAGACATAACAAGACATGATGATGACGCGAGAAAGGTTTTTGATAAGAGTGAGTGAGTAAGATGTATGGTAAAAGGTAAATAAATATACAATTGAAAGTAAGGGGGTAAGGTGAGGTGAGGTAAACAGGGGAGGGGGCGGAGGCGGAGGGGGGGTAGAAACATATGACAAAAAAATTCGACGGGGTAAAGGAGGTGGAGGACTGGTGGTGGGTGGGAAGCGACAATCGTCATCTTTTTCTGCTAACCGCAATGCACAAATATGCCCAAAGATCAATTCCGTTCAATCAATCCATGCCATCTCTTTCTTTCTTTCTTTCTTCAAAAACGTTCCAAAGCTTTTCCCATAAATGATCCTAGCTCATCATTCGCAATTACATTTATTTAAAAAATCGAGTCCCAATATATATTAAGTATCCAGAAGCCAAGGTGGTGTGTGTCGAGAGAGAGCGAGAGAGAGGCAGAACGGCGAGAGACCGGGGCAGTACTGCGATGAACGGCGGAGGACAAAGAATGCCAGCACTATAATGAAGGAATGCTGGGGAAGAGCGACGCACTTAGAACGTAAACGCTTCCTCAATGTACTCGACGCTGCCCTCCTCGACCCACGTGCGCGTGGCGGCGCGGACCGAATCGGCCATGGGGCCGGACCCGCACACGGTGACGGCCATGGCGCCAATGCGGTGGTGGAACTCGTTCTCGATTTCGGTCGCGGCGTTGCAGCGGCCCGCGTACATGCGGACCGAGTCGCCGGCCCGGTTCTGGATGGGACCTTTGGGTCGCGAGATGAAGAGCTTGATGCGGAGGACCTGCTTGCGCCCGGGGAGGCGCAGGATCTGGTCCATCCAGGGGCGCACCCACTCGAGCGATTGCGCGTCCGGGATCGTCCAGCAGAGGAGCACGCGCCGCGTTGCCGTGGTCCCGCGGTGCGCGCCCTCGACGAGGTGCTTGACGTACATGACCTGGTGCGTGATGCCGACACCGCCCGCGAAGAGAACGGCAGTGCCGAATGAGTCCAGGCTGTGGTGTCCGCCGTAGGGACCCTCAATGAAGCCGAGGGTTTCGAACGCTGAGCCGGTCGCGGATTGGCATGCTTTTTCGTACATTTTGCGGGTGAAGCCGGTGCGAGCACGGCAGACGAGACTGATTTGGCGCGTGGTTTGCTGTGCGTGCGGCGAAGGAGCGCCGCTCTCGAGAGAGGCTTCGGTGAGAGCTTTGGACGATTGGGTCGTGGTATCGGCCCAGGCGACGGAGAAGGGGTGCGAGGACCAGAGGGAGAGCGCAGGCATGTAGATGTGCACATGGCAGCCGGGCTTGGGGTGCCAGTCGCGCACGAGATCGATGGTGACGCGGCAAGCTTCTCCGGGCAGAGCTTCAACCTTGACGCGCGAGGTGCGGTTCAGGCGGAAGCCGTAGTAAAGAATGTAGATGCCACGGAGGGTCAGTTCGCCGCCGTAGAAGATGAAGATGAGCCACACCCATGGGACCTGGGGGAGGTGGTGACGATCGAGGTGGAGGTAGAGACCGATGAGAGCGCACCAGATCATGATGCGGTGGATGTTGATAAAGGTCTCGTAGAAAGCGTGGCGGATGGGAGACGGGGATTGGATGAGGATGATGGTGAACGCGACGGTGGCAACCATGCCCCATCCATAAGAGGCCTCGAGAGTCAGTCCCTTGGTGATTTCGTCGAAGCCGCCTCCCTTGCTGGTGTTGTGGAGCCAGCATGCGGTGTGGACAATGGCTTCGATGATGGTGACGCGGCCACCCCATCGGTGGAACAGATTGAAGTCGTCGTACGAGACTTGGAGCAGGGAGATGAGGGGGTTGCTGCGCAGAGCAAAGAGAATGGTGGGGATGAGGTTGAGGGCGGCCAGGGTTCCGGATCGGCCACGGAGGGCAGCGATGATGGCACCGCTTTCTTCTTTCCACGGGAGGGCCAGGCACCAGGCAAGGTTGAGTCCTCCGTAGATGACCAGCATGATGAAGTGCAGACGGCCGGGCAGCGTTCCGTTATCGATTGCGCTCGAGAGCTGGAATCCGGCATTGTGCTTGAGCTTGTGCAGAGGCGCCATCATGATGTGTCGGTAGACCCACGGCCAGAGACCGGATCGGTTCTCTGCCCAGTAGAGCTGGTTGTCGGTGGAGCTCATGGCGGTCAAATGGCGTATATGCTTCCACACCATGTGACTGATGCGCAGGCATAGGAGTATGAAGCCAATGACGCCGAGCATGACGAGGAAAACGTCGACCCAGAGGAAGTTGCCATTCTGATCGACACCGGTGAGGCCGTGGGAGAACTTGAGGGAGTCGAACTGTCCGGCATCCCACCCTGTTAGTAGTCCGGCGCGGCGGGCGAGGGCGGCATTTTCGGTCGATGTTGATGGGTCCACCCGCTTGGAGAGGAGGGAGGGGAACATGTGTATCGAGGGGGTTGATTAACGTTCAGGTCGGTTGCGGTATGAAAATGGCGAGATTGCCGGAGAGTGGATGTTGCACAGCCAGGTGCGGGAGTTGGTTTTTTTTTTCTAATTGTTCCTTGCGCAAATGATGAGGGAAGTCTTTGGATGTATATTGACCGCTGGCGAGGGCGGAATGCTGTTGTGTCGTAGACAATGCGCGAGGGGGAACAATAGGCTTTGTTGTCACCGAGAATACATCACCGAACAAAGAGCGTGGTGGATTGTGAAGGACAATGGCGTTGTGCTGGCGGGGTGAGACAAAGCACGAGGCGTGTGTGAGTAATAGCGAATGAATGTACCTATTGTCGTGAATTGAAGGTAACGTGACCCAGTATGCTCTGCACAGTGGACCGGGAGTGGAAAACGGAGCCAAGGGAAACAGGCGCAAGACGGCTAATATATCTGGCAGGCGAATGGGGAGAAATGAATGTCGCGAGGTGGTGACGATGACTGGTTTCGAACGTCGTGGGGGGGATTTTGGTGGTTGGAAGGGTTGAAGGGTTGAAGGGACAGCAGGGCCAGGCTGTAGGGAGCAAAAGGGAATGTCAAGGGGGAATGGAAAGATCGCTGTAGGATATTCCAAACACGAAAAACGAAGGGTAGGTAACGATCAACAACGGCCAGAAACGAATGGAAGGCAGTTGGAGGGGGCAAAAGGAAACGACAGTAAGGGTGCTGTGGTAGCAGAGGTGAGAGAAGGGTGAAGCTGGGGGGAGAGGCTCTGGATATGAGCCCTGGTCCCAAGCAGCGGGCCCACTTGATTGGTAGGCGGAGTCGAGGGTGCGTGGGAAACAGAACCGCCCGCCAGCCAATGGAAGCGCCAGCCCGTCCGAGCAGCCGAAACGCTGAAACCAGCCGGCCACGCCCGCCACACGCACAGCCAATCGCCCCGGCATGGAAACATAAAACATTGAGAAAACACCCCAGTCAGCTCATCATGTCCAGACCTCTGCCAGTCGTCGCGAGTCAGACCGAACCCGTCCCGCCCCGTCAATCGATAAGAGCCTCCCTGGTGGCGATGCGTTGTATGGTGGAGAAACATCGTCGAAGACGGCACCATACCCACTCACACCAGCTCAACCAACACGCTGCGAAACCTTCGCTACGACCACAACCTTCAGCTCATCTCAGTTGCCAGGCCTCTCGCATGATGCCCACCTGATACCATCGCAACACCTCTCTTCCTTCTCGGCATCACAGGATCCTATTTCCCCCAAATGGGCTGCAATATCAACCTCCTTGCTAGCCCGGCCTTGTCCCAGGATTGCGGTCCTTAGGGCTTCGAGACGATTCATCCATCTCGTCCAGGCATCCAAGTACTGCACTGCACTGTACAGTACAATAGCGCTTCAATCAACCTCGCTCCACCGTGGCACCACCACGCATAAAGTCGCTCGGTGGGCACAAACGTCCTGAAACACTGCCAAAATGACGTTTTCCAGATCCGGCCACGCGGTTTTCGATGCCTATTCCCCTTAAGGCTAGCCTAGCCGAGCATCCTCGGTCTGCCCCCAGCAGTCGATCCACTCAGCCCTCTTCACTCTACTCTACACTCTACACCCTACCATTTGCACCCTCTATGCCTACAGCATGCGCCACACACCCTCTCCCTCTTCACTGTTCAGCTCCAAGAGTCCGAAGGAAAGACACCCCCTTGCCCGTTGCTGACTGACTGTCTCCTCAGCCTTTTCTTTTCTCCCTTGCCCCCAAATCTCCACCTCATGCTTGGAAGAACCCTCCAAGCTCGCTACGGACAATGACACGATGAAATGTCCGCCTATCAACTGGCCCTCTGCCTCGGCTCAAGCCGAAATGCAACGCCAAGACAATACTGTGCAATGCAATTATCGTCGTGGCGCTTTTCATTGCATCGTCCCACTTCGCCTTTGGCGAGCCGCTGCCAATTGCTGAGTTTCTTGACACGGGCGCGGTCCAGACGGTTGTTCGGCAACGCTACCCGTCTACTGATTTTATTTCTTCTAATTCCAACGAGAAACACCATCGCACCGTAATTCCGAATTTTTTAAACAAATCTCGCGGTGCCTCTGTATCGAGGCGGCAAGATCCGAATGTTACTTGGTAACCGCTAACCTCGCAGGCCCACCTTGGTTAGTCCTTGCAACTTGCTTACTTCCCCAAACCCTCTCTCGAGACACCAGGACCCTCTCATTCTCCGAACACCTACGCCGCTCGCGAATCTTTCTTTGAACTACCATTTACGAGAGTCCAAAGCACGCACCGCCTCTTATGCGACCACCAGCTCGCTCTCTCACCCACGCAACACGCACCATCCTCCGGACACGGAGTACGGAGAATTCTATTCCTAGATCCTTCATATGCCCCCCAGGCTGAGACCTCGTACCTCCCCAAAACGAGAACCAGATTTGCGAACAGTAGCCGGGTTCGTCGGCAGAGGGATCACAAGTGATAAAACGGAAAGTGTGCGTACTTGGCATCCTGGTGAAGTGTTCTCATGATAAGGTGATGGTGGTGCGAAATTTCATTCCGGAAGGTTTTGTGTGTTGCTACGTCAAACCCAAACCTTAAACTCAGTGACAACGCCAGATGGCAGGACAGGGCTGCTTCTGATTCAAAGTGGCTTGAAACAAACAGGCGGACTCGTCATCAAACCCTCCCTCCCCAAACACGAAGCATAACGTCGCAATCAACTCACCACACCGCCACCTCACCGTTCAATCTCATCACAAACAGTCACCATGGTTTCCAAACAGCTTCCACATCCCGGCGAATCGTCGTCATCATCACAATCACAGCACATAATCACTCCTGCTACATTCACATCATGTGTTCCTTACTAACACTACTGTGCACGCTTGCCCATTTGCCCTCGTTTACTTACCTTTGTACAATCCTGCCCTCTTGCGAATGCCAGTAAATGCTACGGGCCCGCGCGTGCACTGTGGCGCATTATTCCGGGCGCTCACGTCAAAGAAATGTCAGTGCCACATGTCTATGCATTTATTGCCCACGCCATGCGCGTATCGCCCAGGCCTAACCCAAAGAGATCTAACGGCCCCTATTCGAGAGCGTGAGACACTGGCGTCACCTGAAAGTAAGCAAAAAAGGTACAGACAGATACATGGCCCTGGTACCAACACCAGTTCAAACGATAGTCAAAGAGTGGAACCCCACTCATTTCGGTTCCGAGATTGATGCGAATTTTTTTTTCTTCTCTTCTTTTATAGGTTCCACCCTCGCTTCGGCTTCTAGAACTGCAGAAGAGATGGGCCCAGGGGTGCGTTGGAGTGGAACGACGGGCGTAGTTTTTCCGTCTCCGAGTAATGCGAAGCGCGCGCGATGTTGGAAGGAAGGTGATGTTGCTTGTTGGCATGTGAAGGATGAGGAAATTGTGTGATATGTCGAAGGGTAGATGTCATACATCGCCATAGACACGCAGCATCAGGCACCCTGTAATCAATAGAAAGAGATTGTCTGAATGAATATCCCTTGTATTCCCCACCACCATGAACCCCCCTCACTCCTCGCCTAGCATCTCACTACGTATCCACTTTCCTTTGAACTATTAGAGAAGTTCCACCTAAAGCAAAATATCCTAAAAAGTGATTGAGAAATAAAAAAAAAAGCAAGGGCTTGCGGCTTTACCTACCTACCTACCTACCCCACTCACTAAAGAATCTACAAAACCTCGACAATATTAATTGAATGTACAGAAGCAACCTCCAACCCTACTTACCTCCATACTTATCCTAACTTTAAAGTTCTTCTTCGCGAAGGAAAAACGATAGATGTACTTGTGTATACCTATGCATGTATGTACAATGCCGTCCAACAAGTCCAAGTCCAGCCTTTAACCGTATGCCCCGTTTTCGTTTTCGTTTTCCGAAAATCAAAATCAAAAAGAGTACACAAGTATGATGGATACATGATATATCAAACCTACCTATCCGTCGTGGCCGAGGAAACGTTACCAAGTGTTTTCCCTCCCTGCCAGGCCTGTGGATGTCGATAATTTACCTAGGGTAGCAGTACTCTGTGATTGATGATTAATCTTGATTTTATTTTTGTCAAAGCTGCGTATATTTCTTCTTCTTCTTCTTCTTCTTCTTCTTCTTCTTCTTCTTCTTCTTCTTCTTCTTCTTCTTCTTCTTCTTCTTCTTCTCTAGACTATAGATGTATATATGTGACCCTAAACTAAGTCTAAGATACTAGAGGAGTGTCTTGACTTCAGCCTAGTCTAATCTATTATTCTACTCACTCACTTATTATCCCCTAGACAAAACTACAAAAAAACAAACACCATCGCACTCTCTCTTGCCCTACCTTACCTCTTTTCCCCAACTAGTACACAAGAGTATCCCTCCCTCTGCCCCTCTCACCCTACTATACACCTAGAGCACAAACACATACCTATGTATATACCTCGCAAACCAACAACAACATAAATCACTTCATCCGCACACCTACATACCTAAAAAGACCACTATCTACCTACTAGTACCTTAGTGATGTTTTAATCTAAACTTTTAATATCACTCGCTGACAAGCGGATTTAATACATAGATTCGTTAATTAGTAAGTAGAGATGAAGAGGGGGAAGGGAGAAAGGAGTTCTAAGGAAGAAGGGGAGGGGGATACTTGTAGGAAACTTACCTAGGTAGTTATGTAGTTGTGTGTCGAAGTGGAGGGCGTATTTAATATACTGTACCATAGCACTTAAGTGCTACTTATACATATATATAAGTACGTAAGTATGTATACCTACATGACTGAACTGTGTTGATACCCAGAGTAGCAATACTCTGTGAGGATCCATTTGAATTTAAATTTCATACATGACTGAAAGATACAAGGGAGGAAGGCCAAAAATGCTTGTCTGGCTTTTTCCCTCCTTCTCTCATTCCTCATCCACTTATTAGATATCACGTTCATGCTTCTAGTAGGTAGAGGTATAGGTAACAAGTACAGGTACAGGCTCATAACAAACTCCGAAGAAAAGACAAGTATTAGTGACACTTCTTTCAAAATTTTTTTTTTCAATAGAAGTGTCAGGAGTATTTATGTAGTTCTACTTTTGGATCTTGTTTTTATTGAAGTAGAACCCTTCCTGATAGTTCGATCAAAAAAAAAAGTTACAGTTCTACACACCTCGAACGAAGAAAAAGAAAAAAAAAAGAAAGAAGCAAAGATACATGTATGTGTGTACATATACATACACATAAATAACCAAAAACGATAGGCAGCAGGGCAAGTTCAAGTTGCTAAATTTCCCAGAGAAAAAAAAAGGTGTTAACATCTTACAATACACTCTACTTTCTACATAATGTTCACAACTTCCCCGTTTAAAAAAGCCACATCTACAAACACACACACACACGCACACATATCCATGCAAAAAGAACACAGAAACTGCTCAAGTTCTATTCTCTTCTACCCACCCACTCACTCATGCACATCACTAACCCACCCCAGCGCCTCTCCAACCTTGACCTTCTGCCCATTCGCCACGTTCCACACGAATCCGCCTTTCCGCTCCATGGGGGCGCCGCGGAACCCCTCGTCCAGGCTCGGCCGGACACCCTTGGGCGCCTCAAAAACAAGCACAATCGTGCTGCCGAGCTGGAACCCGCCCATTTCCTCGCCGCGCTTCAGCGCATGGCCGGCAAGCAGGCGACTGGCGTTCGCGTACGAGGCTTCGGCGTAACCCGAATACGCTTCACCCTTCTGGCGCGCGAGTTCGGCGGCGCGGTCGGCCGCCGTGTCGGTGGTGAGCGAGTTGGTGCGCAGCTCGCGATCAAAGTTGACTTTGATGGAGCCGACGTTGGTTGCGCCGACGGGCGTGTAGCTGAAGAAGCCCCAGCGCCAGCGGCCTAGCAAGACGACGCGCTCGTTGAGAGTGAAGAGACCCGGAAGCGTGCGCTGGAGGTAGGGGGACACACTGTAGAGTTCGCCTGCGAAGTGACGACGGCTTTCGACGACCCAAGAAACGGGTGAGTGGAAGCGGTGATAGTCGCCTGGCGCAAGGTAGATGACGCAGTAGTACAGGGCGGTGGGTGTTTTGGCGGATGCCGGGGCCCACCATGGTCGTGAAGAGGTTTCGCTGAGGGCGAGGTCTGCGCTGACGGCGGCTTCGGAGGAGGGGTGGGACGGGGTGGCTTGGTCCGAGGGCATTTCGGCTGGGGTGTTCTTGTCCTTGGGCCATGGGCCGGAAAAGAGGTTGGGTAGTGTGTACGAGATACCATTCACGTTTGCGAATTCCTCGTCAGCGCGCATCACATCTTCGCCGCCGACTTTGGTGTGCGTGTGATCAGCTTCAGTGGGCTTTGTGGGTCGGTTGGAGCCTAGGAGGGCGTCGAGGCTGTAGGTTACCCCTTTGACTTGCTCCACTTCTCCATGCTCAATAGTACCAAATTGGATGATTTTACCATCGGCGGGCGAGAGAACAGCGTTGGGGTTGGGATCAAGAGGGCGCGCGCCGGGTTTGAGGGTGCGGTAGAAGAAGGAGGCTAGATTGGGATAGACGTGGAGGTCAGGCTCCGAGACTTCGTCAAGGCTGCATAAGTTAGTCCAGCCAGCCCTGAGGATGATATGAAAGAGATTAGAGGAGAGGTCTCACTTGACGCCGAAGATGAACGAGTAAAGCTTGAAGCCCGGTACGCGGAGATAGTAGGGGATTTCGAGCTCATTGAACCGTCCCCACAGACGAGACATGGCCTTGAGAGGCAGTGTGGACATGATCTGGACGGTCCATGGTCCGCTTGGACGTATGCGTTCCCGCTTCTGGGGGCGACCCTGATGATCTACGCCAGCCTCTTCGGTGTCGCTGCCCGCCTCGCTCTGGGTATGCTTTTCCCTACGCTGCACGCGGTAGAATTGAAAGGCACCCAGAAAACCGATGCCCAGGGCGATGGGAATAGGTTCCCATTTCACTTTTGTGTTCTTGAGCGCCGAGTTGAGCCGTGACCGAAAGGACTCTTTTCTGTGAAATTGCTGGCCATCAAAGGCAGGACGCGACGATGAGAAGGGCCGTGAGGTGATACGATTATAAGGATAGGCGGGGGAAGGAGGATAATGGTGGTGTCGCGTGCGACAAACGGCTCGTGGGAGCTGGCGGGCGCAGGTGGTGGACATGGCTACTGGTCCATTGAGGGGAGAAGAAAGGGGTATCGAATTATGCGATGCGCCGAACAACTGAGTGGTTAGTAGGAATGTCGAAAGGGATTGCGACGATGGGTGGAGGAGGAATTATGGGTATGTAGATGTAGGATGTGGTTAGCAGTTGGTTAGTAGGGGTCAAGGAAAAAAAGGAATGACCAATGACGTGATGTCCATAGGGCTGAAGCGGGTGATGATCCAAGTACTACTTGTACGCGTACTAGCAATGCATCTCGTACATGTTCGGATAATATCATACGAGAGTTCATTTCGGCAGGTGATAGACAAGAGATGTTGCTCACCAAGTGATTGATTTTACCGCGCAGTGTGGCTTGGTGGTGAGTTGCGGCGTCGGGGTATTTCCTATATTACTGGATATGCTCAACGTAGCTTCCTCAAAGCGCAACGTAGACAAACCACCTCCACCACCTCGCTCCGCCAACCCTCCCGCTCCCTCCTACACCCACAACTGTCAACCTACTCCAGGTGGGACAAAGCAGCATGGCCGATCGAAGCGATTCCAGCAGCTCTGACTCCGACACGAATTCGGATCCCACCTCCACCTCTGCATCCGCCTCTACGACCGTCAATCTGCGCGTGCTTTCTCCCTCGCCCGAAGTCGAAGGCGGCATCAATCTCCCCGCGCTTCCTACGTCCACTACCATCTCGGAGCTCAAGCAGAAGATACAGGATGCTGCACCCTCCAAACCCGCCGTCGAGCGCATGCGCCTGATCTACCGCGGCCGCGTTGTGGCCACCGGCACCGATACTATACTGTCCGTGTTCGGCGCGGAAACCGTACGTCTATGCCAATTTGAATGGCCAAAATGACCGTCCATGCTAACAATCTCTCTCAGATTGCCCAGTCGCGAGACCAGAGTCTGCATCTTGTGCTCCGAGAGCTCCCATCCACCTCTTCAGCGCCCTCACCAGCTCCGCGATCCTCAACCGCCCCTCCCAATCCATCT
Organism: Periconia sp. R9002; assembly: GCA_023627715.1. Classification (NCBI taxonomy): domain Eukaryota; kingdom Fungi; phylum Ascomycota; class Dothideomycetes; order Pleosporales; family Periconiaceae; genus Periconia; species Periconia sp. R9002. The sequence continues at coordinate 343,491 of JAMAHW010000034.1, read as the reverse complement.
CGACTACCACCTCCGGGGCTCGCAGAGCTCCCACAGAACCCTCTGGCAACAAACCCATTCCGCAACATACCCGCGCCACAGCCTGAGGGCCAGCAGTCTGCCTCTTCACAAGCGCGTTCTACTTCACAGCCGCCGCCACACCACCATCACCATCCGCATCACCATTATCATCACTATCAGGCCGTTCCGAACAACCCATTACCACCCAACCTAGGTGGGCCTTTTATTCCACCGATAATTGCTCAAGCTATCGCACGCCATGCCCCTCCGGCCCACATTCAATTTCCACAAGCTCAGCGAGCCCAGCAGCAAGCTGGAGACGGTAACGAATCCGGTGAACAGGCGTCAAATGCTGCATTAAACCTTCCACCGACCACGACCAGGACCGTTCGACGGGAAACCATAGGTCCCAATGGCCAGCGATGGACAGTGACCTGGAACGAGAATCAGACAATCATTCCTCCAAATCCGAACCAACTGCCACATCCAATCCTTTCTCGGTTTCCTCAGCATCCCGCTCAGCGTATCCCATCACCAATTAATGCGAGTACCCCTGAGCAATCTCTCGCACGAATTAGAAGCTCCATAGAACAAGCTCGTCAAACAGTAGAAAATTCGCGCGTGTTACTCGCCGCTTACGGAAATGAGTCTACAGTGAGTACAATTGCTGCCATGAACCGTCTAGAGCATACACATCAGGCTGTACGCAACCTGATAGCTGGCTTGGATAGTGTTGATGTGGGACTCGCCGCCATGGTTAACAACCCGTCAATGGCACAGAATCGTGATTTCGTCTCACTCCAACAATCTGCAGCTGAGTTAAGAAGGCAGGGTGTTGCACTTGAGGAATCGATAAACAGTGTGCGAAGTAACATCAATGCCGCTCCGATCCGTTCAAGCTCGACAAATCAGAATACGCAAACATCCCCGCCGCCCTCTGATGTTCCTCCAGAGCTATTCATCCTGTCCAGCCCTCAAGGACCGGTTGGACTCATCTTCGATCAACGCGGTACCTACACAACCTCGCCATTAGTTCCAACAATTCCTTTCAACAGCTTCAGTCAGCAATTCGAACAGAACCGACGCATTCTTGCGGGGATCGGTCAGCAAATTGCCCAGGCTGCCGCTGCAAATCCGATTGTCCCGACGGACAATAACCGACCACCGCAGCAGCCAGGACAAGCCGCAGCAGCTGGCATCGACCCTGGTCCAAATGCTAACCCAGCCGTTGCCGGCAATGCCAACGGTAACAGGAATGGAAATGGCGCGCAGCCAGTGGGAGCAGCCGCCCCCGCGCAGGAAAACGATCGTGTAAACGTTGTCGTAGGCCATATATGGCTTATCCTTAAACTGGCCATGTTTGTGTACTTCTTCGCTGGTGGAGGTGGCTGGTATCGACCTGTAATGATGGGCCTTATCGGTCTCGTTGTGTACTTGGCACAAATGGGAATTTTTGACGCACAATTCAATCGAGTACGACGGCATTTCGAGGCACTGCTTCCTCTAGGGGATGTTGGGGGGCCGAACAACGCAAATGGAGCAGCACCAGCTAGAGACGGCGGCAATGGAGCACAGCAGAACCGTGACCCCACCCCTGAAGAGGCGGCGCGCAGACTACTTCACCAGCAGGAAGAGCAGCGCGCCAGCTGGATACGCGAGTCGATTCGTAGTGCGGAGCGTGGCTTTGCCCTCTTCGTAGCGAGCTTGCTACCGGGTGTGGGAGAGCGTATGGTTCAGGCGCAGGAGGAACGCATTAGGGCCGAACGTGCAGCAGAGGAGGAGCGAGCCGCGAGGGAAGAGCGAGAGCGGGAGGAGAGGGAGAAGCGGGAGAAGGAGTCGGCGGAAGCGAACCAGAAATCAGATGGTGTAGCACCGGGTGCCACGGCGGAGGGGGCAAACAACGCCGGAGAAGGCAGCAGCAGCAGTGAGATCCATCACCCGCCCTCGCCATCTATCGTCAGCGGCCAGTAGCAACAATGAGTTGGTCGGAGTTGAGCATATTGAGGTTTTCCTTAGCAACGACATAGTTGATTGCCTGATGCCAGCGAAATGGGATATTCAACCATGATTCATTTTATACTTTCATCCCCTTATGTGTATACTGGCTTAGGTATATATTCAACAGGCAGGGTAGTAGGTATCATCATTCACATCCGCGAGGTTGGAATTGTACAAAGTTGGCCGTAAGATTGTATCGTGCGTGATAATGGAGTATATAATGAATCATTCGACTTGCTTCTTTTTTGGAAATGTACTGTGCTGCATACACGATTTTTTTTAAACAGGATTGGTTTTAATTTGTGTAAGAGGTGGATATAGAGGTAAGTACATATGTGTATACATATGTGTGTGTGAATATACATACATAGAGTTTTATGACCCGTGAGTAAGTGTAGGAGTTGGAAGTGAGTGGCGTATGTAGTTTCAAGCGTATTCACACGCACCGTGCATTGCGGCAGAAGAAGATTGAATGACAGATAAATTTGCATAGTAGATGAGAGGGCGAATTTTCAAGGGGGAAGTTTTGTTTTATTTGGGGTGGATGTTTGGAGGTACTTTTCAATGTTTGCTTGTCGTGTTCAAAGAGCCGCGATGGTGTAAGGCGCGTGGATCCGCATGCTTACATTGATGTATGTACGAGCGTGAAGGGAGAATGTGCAGTGTTTCTGGTAGAGGTAGGGTTGTGTTTTAATGTTGTGATGTTTTGCCAAAGTACTTGCATTACGGAGTTTGGCTACTTAGTAGGTTGAGAACAGGGTGTTAATCGCACTTGTGACTTTGAGAAGCTATTGAATAGCCTCTAAGTATACTTTTTTAAAGGCTCTTTAACAGTGTGTTAAAGTGTAAAATGCTGTCAGTGCCCTATTCCACGCTCAGCCAACCGTGATGTAGGTTTTGGAGGGATGATTGATTGTTGAAACTGTATTATTAGAGTAGCGTTGACTCTTGCATATCTGACATGCGTGATCAATATTGACTGATGCGGAGTAAGAAGCCTATCCACCCCACTGGATTTTTTTATAAGATTCCTAATCAAAATACATATGTAGTGGTTGTCGAGGATCCGGATCAGCAATCTACTAAGCGCCTTGATTGGCTGCTACTTTAAGCTGAATATAGAAATCAGTGCGTCAACCGCGTAATAGTGCCACTGGACCTAAGTTAAGACTTAGTCTAGATATGAATAGATGTAAGACATCATCTTTAAGTTTGTACTGTTGAACATCCCATGGATTAGTCACTTGTGGGAGGAAAGGATGGTCTGGACAGAGGATGAAAATATCTCTTTCTAGTCCTCAAATGGACTAGTGTGATTTGCCGAGGTACCGAGCAGGGGTTTCTCTCAACCTTATATTGCCTACAGATGTTGACAAACCGCATGTTTTGACGCGTTGTGCATTTGCTTAACGTCAGAGTCTCTGCGAAATAATTGCCTCGTATTTGATTAGAAATCGGTAGAGATTGATGTCATCTCCCAAGCCAATGGCGCCGCAAACCCGCGCCTTCCCGCTGACGACTCTTTCACTCCGACCATAGACAACACTTCTACGCTCCCCTGTATGCGTTCATCACCTCCCACCTAAGAAATGGCAAGCAGACAGGCCGCCTGTCTGAATTGCAGAAAGAGCAAAATCAAATGCAAGAGGGGAGCCGGTGCCATTTGCGAAAAATGTTCGCAATCTGGGACAGAATGTATAGTGCCCGGCGGCTTCCATGTCGGAAGACAAAAAGGAGTCAAGAACAAGCGCACTGGACTTGAAAAAGCTATCCATCAGGTCGAAGAGGCACTTAAGAGGTCGAAGGCTGAAGCTGCGTCAGAGGGTTCTGCTAGTGAGCAGTTGCAACGGCTTCTCAATGAGGTGCGAGGAGGAGGATCAGCTACTGTTGATGCGCATACGCTTCCCAGACATCCGTCGCTAACATTGACGGATGAAGTTGCCTTGCCGCCGAATAACGATCATCTTACACTGGACGATGCGGAAAATCCATTACAGCTGCTTGCCCGTGCGTCGGATCTTCGGTTGGCTGCTACATCGCCATCTACTGACAATCCATATACCCCGAGTATGTTTCTCCTTCCCTTCTCCTAGACTAACTCCAATGAAACTTTATCTTCCCCAATCATTCAGCTTTGCTGATCTATACGACGTATTAAGGCACATTGTACGGAAGCGAACAAGATACGTATTCTGATGTTCACCGATTCTTCCTCCCGATGAGAGCGACACTTGATCAAGGCCCCAAGTACGACCCCATCACCCTCGGGCTTGTGACTACGGAAGAGGCGCAAACTCTTATGAGTTTCTTCTTCGATGAACTCGCTCATACCCGATGGGGTTTAGATCCGAAGGTTCACGGGAACATGTCGTTCATCAGAAAGCAGTCTTCGTTTCTCTTCACCTCGATTCTTACTGCTTCTTCGTTATTCATGCCCTCGACCGGGGCTATCGCGAGGAGACTGCTTGTGCACCGGAAGCTGCTTGCTGAGCAGGTCATCACGAGAAGACTCCGCTCGGTCGAAATTGTCTTGGCGTTTATGGTAAACGTTCCCTGGATGCCAGCTGGCGTCCATGCCAGCGATGACGACGCAGGACTTTACATCTCCACTGCTCTCAGTATTGCATTAGATCTATCTCTCAACAAGATCGTGGTGCCTTCGCAATCATTTGACCAGGAGGTTGTGAACAGAGTTCCCAAAGCCGAGAGTCTGGATGCCAACAAAGCATTAGCTATGGATGGGTTTGAAGATGTCGATAGTAACTCTGAATGGGGTCGAATGTTGCTTCGAAGAAGAGAAAGGGTATGGGTCTCTTTGTTCGTTTTGGAACGTGGCGTATGCTTGGCTCGAGGTCGCAGCTACTGCGTGCCCATCACTTCACTACTTCAGCATTGTGATGGGTGGCATCGTAGCAGCTTATCGGCTCGTCAGGATGGGCCGCTTGTCTCGATGGCTGTTCTTCGCCGAGATCTGGACGGCCTCTTCAGTGCGGTCCGTTCACGATGTGATGGATATCGGGCTGGTGATGTTGGATCCGAAGTCGCCAAAGAAATCGAGTCAATTATTGAAAGTTTTTTCAATACCTGGCTAGCTACCTGGACCGCCTCAATCGGCGAAGGCACGCAACAAGCGCTCCCACCCTACGTAGAAATCCTTGTCACCCACACCCGCCTTTCCGCCTACAGCGGCGTCATCAACCATCCAACGGCACCACTCGAGGTCAAACGCCTCTTCCGTGCATCCGCCCTATCTTCCGCCCTCAACGTTATGCGAGCTGCGATTCAAGGCGAAGCTCGCTTGAAATCTATGCCGAACAACACCGTCACCATGATCTGCTTCGCAGCATGCGTTGCTCTCCAGCTCAGTGCCCCTGCCCCCAGTGGTAATCACAGCCTCGCCCCCAGCGTGCGCAATCTCATAGACGAGACAGCCATCGTCCTGGAGCGTATAGGAAGTACCCCAAGTCATCGGAACGGCGCTTCTGTGGTGTTTGGCAAGTACCTCCGCGAGCTCCTCAGGCAAGCACCAGAGCTCCCGCGCGCACTCCCACCCGTCCAGCCAAGCTTGGGTTCTTCTCAAAGCCCGCTGACGAAGACTAATAATACCTTATATACAACACCTGCGGCGGATTTATTGCAACATTCGTCGAGTCACTTGGACTATTCCATGCCTACTGCCACGGTTTGGCCTGATGCGTTCCAGTTTTCGGCCATGTCGGATAATCAGGTCATCGAGACTGTTATGAATGTTGGGGACTTTGATTCCTCGCTTCTGGATGTTGCTGTGCAGGATCCAAATGCGTTCATGTGGATGGACTGGACTAATCCATTGGATTCCGGACTCCAATAAGCGCAATCTCACTCTCAACCTTGAAGGCATACGAGCACTTCAATTGATCTTGCCCAAGGACGTGTCAAGACTACGGAAAGCGGCTCGTTTTACTTGGGCACGGTAACACTTCTGTACAATGGAGATGCACACTCGGATAGCTACCCCGCCCATAGCTCTCAGGGTGGAGCATCGTTTTCCCTCCCGGTTGGCCATTGGACGTTCCTCTTCGGTTCTACTTCTGGATCCGACGTGATCGCCCCTCGGCAAGTGTCGATTGCATCATAAGCAAGATTCAATCCCGCGACGCGATTGTTTCCCCCCTTCGATGGTTTGCCCAGGCTTTATTTTTCATTTTCTATGCGTGTAATCAATAGCCAATTCGAAGCGAATTCTGGTCGCGTGAACAACTTCACCTTATTCCTGCATCCTGCATCATGGATACCATACCCGCAGCGTCGCGACTGCTTCTCACACTACCATCACGCATATGCAATAGCAGACCACTTCCAGCGCAATTGCGGGCGGCACGAAGTCTAGATAACAGATGGCGCATAGTATCGCAAAAAAGATATCGAAGCCTGCCAGTACCTCGAGAACCGGTCATTGATCGTTCACAATCAAAGCTCTTCAAGTCCGCCGACCACGCTGTCGCAGATCTCAAATCAGGGTCTACTATTCTCAGCGCAGGGTTCGGATTATCTGGTGTTGCGGAAACCTTAATACATGCGATCAAGAACCGGGGACCACAGTCGCTGAACTCTTTGACCGCAGTATCAAATAACGCAGGGATTGAGGATGTCGGTGGTCTAGCTTTGATAACGAAGTCTGGACAAGTCAGCAAGCTCATCATCAGCTTTTTGGGGAATAACAAGGCCTTGGAGAAGCAGTATCTTTCTGGAGACATCACGATAGAGCTTTGTCCGCAAGGTACACTGGCTGAACGAATTCGCGCCGCGGGTGCAGGCATTCCGGCTTTCTACACGCCCACCGCCGTGAACACATACATAGAGGAAGGAAAAATCCCTGCGCAATTTGATAAGAAGGGAAACCCAATTGGATATGGCACACCAAGAGAAACGAGAAATTTCAATGGTCGCAAGTTTCTAATGGAGACTGCGTTACCCGGAGATGTTGCAATTGTGCGAGCTTGGAAAGCCGACGAAGAGGGGAATTGTGTATTCCGGTATGTCAGTTGAAGGTCGCTGGTATCATGCTTTGCTAACTGTCATCAACAGATATGCCACGAAGGCATTCGGCCCATTAATGGCTAAAGCAGCCCGTTTGACCATCGTCGAAGCAGAGGAGATAGTACCCATAGGCTCTCTGGACCCCAATGATATCGACTTGCCTGGAATCTTTGTCAATCGCATCGTACCTGCCACGGCTCCTAAGCATATTGAAATCAAGAAACTTCGCAACCCATCACAAGATGATAACAAGCCATCATCACCCAGCGAAGCCGCTGCTCGTCGAGACCGCATCGCGCGACGCGCCGCAAAAGAGCTGAAGCAGGGCTACTACGTTAATCTAGGAGTGGGCATCCCAACCATGGCTGCAGGCTTCGTCCCCGAGGGTAGAAAAGTCTGGCTTCAAAGTGAGAACGGTATCCTAGGCATGGGTCCTCACCCCACGGAGGAAGAAGTCGATGCCGACATCATCAACGCTGGCAAAGAAACCGTAACTCTCCTCCCAGGCGCCTCTACCTTTGACTCTTCCGAATCCTTCGGCATGATCCGCGGCGGGCACGTTGACGTCTCTATCCTCGGCGCCCTGCAGGTTTCCGCGACCGGTGATCTCGCTAATTACATGGTCCCTGGGAAAGTCTTCAAGGGCATGGGCGGAGCCATGGATCTCGTCGGCAACCCGGATAAGACCAAGGTCGTCGTCGCTACCGAGCATGTCGCCAAAGATGGCAGCAGCAAGATCGTCCAGGAGTGCAAGCTGCCGCTAACAGGCGCGAAGTGTGTCAGTATGATCATCACTGACCTGTGTGTGTTCGAGGTGAACAGGAAGAAGGGGGGTTTGAAGCTTATTGAAGTCGCGGAGGGGGTGAGCGTGGATGAGGTTCGAGAAAAAACGGACGCTGAGTTTGAGGTTGCGAAGAACTTGGGGACAATGGACTAATTTCCTTTTCTCTACCGTCTTTTGCATCTTATGAAGCGATCTAGAGCATGTCCATTTTCAGTTTGTGGTCTGGTGTTGTGCATATTCTCTACGCTTTACTACAGATTTTGTAGGGTGCCTACGCAGCCAGAATAGGTATCGGAATTATCATTAACTAGCCAAAATTTTCGAATCTGACCGTTGAACACATCGCATGGTTGGTCCCGTCTTGCCCTACGCCATGACGTACGTGTATCCTCTCTGTACTCCACAAGTATGTGCACAACTTGCGATTCATCAGCTTTCGAGGAACACACACGGTGGTACATTCGTTCTCATTCGCTGAGTAAGATACGAGGGGTGTAATAGACGAACCGTGGAAATCACTCCTCGAGTACCATCTACGTCAAGTTGCTATTCTCCAAAAGCATAAATAGGTAACTCACCATCGTGGTCAACTCGGATCGTCGTCACTGGAGTCATCTGTAAGCTTCTCCAAACTAGCTCATAACTAACAGTACCGCCATTACCCAGTGCCATGGGCGAGATAGCAGAAAGCGGTACCCAACACCTCGATGCCTTCTTAGGCAACCACCCTTCCATAAATTACATTCATCTCCAATGGCTCGATTACTCCGCCATCCTCCGCACGCAGATCGTGCCCTTGCACATCGCGAAGGACCTTGCCTCTGGCACCCTGGACCCCTTCACGTTCGGCGAAGGATGTATGATCATCCCCGTCTCGACGGATCCGAAGTACTTCCCTCGCGGTCCCGAAGTATGGGAACTCCATCCGGATTGGGCGTCGCTGATGCCGTTTTGTGATGGTGATGGGCAGCATGCGAGGGTTAGTTGCGCCCCTGAATACGAGGACTGTTTTGCTTTGTGCCAACATTGTTCATACTTTTGAGGACCTATCTCCCAGCCTTGTACTGAACTGATTTTTGAGGATGTAAATTTAGGTCATGTGCGATACCTACCTCACCTCCCCATCTACCAAGTCCAACAACCCAGAAGATAAAACCCGCTGCTGCCCACGTCAACTCCTCAAATCCGTCCTCCAGACCTTCCAAACCACACACACCACCATCCTCCTGGGTTTCGAAATCGAATTCACCCTCCTCTCCCCAACCCTCTCCTCGGCAGCCACCAACCCTCTCGACCCCAGCCCAGGCCACTCCTCGACATCTGGGCTCCGCAGCCCATCCCGCCTCGCCCTCCTCACACGCATCGCGACCTCCCTCGACGCCGCGGGGATCCCCGTGCGGAAATTCCACACCGAAGGCGTCGAGCAGTACGAAATCGCCCTGTGCCCCCAACCCGCCCTCGAAGCCATCGACGCGCTCCTCCACGCGCGCGAAATCATTCGTCGCCACGCCCTCGCTGCTGACCTCCTCGCGACATTCGCCGTCAACCCACTCCTCGACAACCACCCCAACGCGTATAACAGCTGCCACATCCACATCTCGCTCAACCCGGCCCCCGAGGGCCCGCGTACCGCAGACGCATTCTTAGCCGGGATCCTGAGGAAGTTGTCTGCGCTGTGCGCCGTCGGTATGGCGAACTTTGATAGCTATTCCCGCGTCGGGACCACGTTTTATGCGTCGTGGATCGGGTTCGGGACGCAGAACCGACACCTCCCCGTCCGCAAGATCGCGGGGAATAGGTGGGAATTGCGCTTCGTGGATGCGACGGCGAATCTGTATTTAATAGTCGCGCTGGCGCTGATGAGTGGGAGGGACGGGATGGAAGAGCAGCGCGTGCTGGTGCATCGTGACTTGGAGGGAATGTACCCCGAGGAGATGAACGAGGAGGAGTTGGCGGCGTTTGGCGTCGTGAAGAGGTTGCCTAGGGATTTGGAGGAGGCGCTTGGTGAGTTGAAGAAGGATGGGGAGATTAGGATGTGGATGGGGGAGGAGATGTTTGCGAGGTTTGTGGGGGTTAAGGAGGTCGAGTGGAGGTTTTGCAGCGAGATGTCGGGGGAGGAAAGGAGGTTGAGGTTTGTGAGGTCTTTTTGAGGGTTTTCGGGGATTCCAAAGATGTTAGAGGATTCTTCTTTTCTTTCCTTTGTTTTCCCATCCTCTTTTTATATTCTTTATTTTTTTCGGCCGTCTAGACACCATCGAACTATCGCAATAGCCCCATCAATCCCCACCCCTCCACCCCTTCCCATCCCAACTCTTTCATCGACTGGCGTTCAGCTCCTGTCGTGTTCTCCCAATCCAGTAGTCCCCCTTGCACCACCCCAGCCACTTCAGCGACGCGTCGCTTAGCACATATCCCCCAAGAAACGCTACGCTTCGCCTGTGGGGAACGCGAAACTCAGAAAAGGCTTCGACATGCTTAATTTGCTCCCAACCCCACTTAAACCAGAAGAACAAAAGCTTTCCCCGCAGTTCTCCGGACGAATGTTGAAGAGTACTAGGAGTTCCCTTTTTCGCGTGACCTATCTAGCAAAGGCTTCACAAAGACGCAGTCAGACACGCGCCGCACCGGCAACCCAGATCTGAATCCGAGCGAGAGGCGTCTGACGATCCTTACCCAACCATTCAGCGCCGTGCCACGGCCCAGCATGCTCTAGCTTAGGCACGGCGCCTGCCGTTCGTGTACTTGTATGGTTTCCACACACGGCGGGGAAAGCTTGTTCCTTTCCCCGCACATGGAATCGCTAGCAAAAGCTCCCTGTCATTGATCCCCCAAGCTAGCTTGACAGAGCGGCGGTGGAGCTCTCTCTGGTTACATATATTAGACGTAAGCTTGTCCCCTCCTCCCTCTTTTTGCTGTGAGATTTTCGTGTGACTGCTGTCGTCGACGTTACTTGCCAACAACGGGTTGTTAGTTTTTTCTTCGTTGTGTTTGACGAAGATTGAGGTTTTTAGTCGTCCCTTATCTGTATACTTCCGTGCGAAGAAGAATGCCCTCGCCCTCCCCTCCACCAGACAAAATGCACGACGAGAAACTCGAACACAGTCCCCGCGGTGCCGACGACGAGCTCGCGACGGGGGGAGAAGAGCTCGGTCAATACGCCGACGACCCGCATCCTGAACTCACGCGTACGGTTTTGTGGAAGATGGATGTTCGGTATGTTTTTTCTTCGTCAACCCGTCGGAATGAACATTTGAATGGATTGATGCTGATAAATTGTGTGTGCGCGCGAAAGAATCCTACCTACCCTCGCCCTCTTATTCCTCTGCTCCTTCATCGACCGCACGAATGTCGGGAACGCGAAGATCCTCGGTTTGCAGGCTGATACGCACATGACGGACCATCAGTATGCGATTGGGTTGTGTGCGTTTTATGCTACGTATATTGCTAGGTGCGCTCCATCTGCCCACGCCATATTTCACATTGTGTGTTCTTATACCGTGATAGCGAACTCCCGAGTAATCTCGTCCTGAAGAAAATGTCGCCAAAGATATGGCTTCCCCTGTTAACCGCGGCGTGGGGAGTCTTGACAATGTGTCTTGGGTTCGTGGGGAGCTTTGGGTCGTTTGTTGCCGTGAGAGCGCTGCTCGGTATTGCTGAAGGCGGGCTGCTTCCGGGGATGGTAAGACACACCCCATCTACTTTTCGAACCATGACGTTTGACTTGTGTGAAAAAGGTCCTCTACCTCTCCCACTTCTACCGCCGCACCGAACTCGCCCTGCGAATCGGCATTTTCTACACCGCGGCCTCCCTCTCCGGCGCCTTCGGCGGCCTCCTCGCGCGCGGTCTCAACGCCATAGGCCACCGAGGCGGTCTCGCCGGCTGGCGCTGGATCTTCATCATCGAGGGCCTCCTCACCGTCCTCGTCGGCTTCCTCAGCTTCCTCGCGCTCCCCAACTCCATCGAAACCACCACGTTCCTCACACCACCGCAAAAAGCACACGCGCGACAGCGCATGGACTCGCAGGGGCACGTCCACGAGCCGTTCCTATGGTCCGAGGTTCGTCGCGGGATTCTGAATCTGCAGGTGTGGCTGTCGGCTCTGGCGTATTTCGCGATCCTGTGCGGGTTATACTCGTTTGGGCTGTTCCTACCGACCATCATCAATAATCTGAAGTTTGCATCCGATCCCAACGAAGCACAGCTCTGGACTGTGATTCCGTACGCTGTTGCCACTGTATTCACCGTCTTCGTCGCCATCCTATCGGATCGTCTCGTACTGCGCGGCCCCATCATGCTATGCACGCTCCCCATCGCGATCGTTGGTTACGCCGTCATTAGCGTCAGCACGAACGCGAAGGTGCAGTACGGCATGACATTCCTCATGGCAACGGGCATGTACGCGTCCGTCCCGTGTATCCTATCGTGGAACAGCAACAATTCCGCGGGCCACTACAAGCGGGCCACGACGTCGGCATTACAGCTCGCGATTGCGAATGCGGGCGGTTTTGTAGCGAGTTTTGTGTACCAGAAGAAGGAGTCGCCGAATTTTCATAAGAGTCATCGGGTTATGCTGGGCTTGCTTTGTGCGGCTTGGGTGCTGTGAGTTTATCTTTTTTCTTCGTTTTCGTATCTGTGGATGAAGTTATATTTTTCTAACGGTGTTTGGTGTATAGCGTCGCGGCGAATATCGCGTGGGTGCACAAAATCAACCGCGACAAGGCTTCTGGGAAGCACGCGGAGTGGGAAGGGAAAGGCGACGATCGTGACCCGGAGTTTAAGATGGTTTTGTAATTTCGATGTAGGTATCGAATCATCTAAAGAAGGCATGTCGTGCAAGGCATGCGTTGCTGTTAATAAACATTGTCGCTTTTTCTTCAAGGTGCTCGAGGATCTTGTGCGCTGCACGATGCATTGTGCTTCAGCTTCCGATATCTGCTTGACTGCAATTGCGACAGAGGTGCACGGCTACTTCTATTTCACCATTTTTTTGGGTTGAACTATTAGGAGGGGTTCTACCCCGACAAAACAAGATCTAAAAGTAAGAAACCGAAAAAGGAGGAGCAGCTTTGATACGAAAAAATGTCAAGAAAGAAAGTCAAAAGCGATAGATGAGACTGACGGTCGTAGTCCTAGCAACCTGTTCATATATCGGTCTTGACGAGTGAATGGCACTTCGTCTCTCGGGATCGTGCCGCCTTCTAAGTGCCGCCGCCATCCCAGTCGTTGGATGAGAACATTCTTCAATTTCGGCGTCAACGAGCTTGGCTTCCTGAGAATCGCGTTTACGTTCTTCCATTCAATGTCGCTGAACGGTCCATGTATGTGTAGCGATTCTAACGATTCAGGAAGCACGCTATGGATGTCGAACTCGGTCACATACTGAACCTGGCGCGGCACAGGCCTTCTCATGGTCGAGGGAGATTTTGGTGAGACGATTCGTCTAGGAAAAAGCATCCTCCAGTCTAGTCGTAGTGACTTTAGGTTTTTACAGGATCGTAGGGAGACCACATTGCGGTAGTGGACGTCTGGACTGGGAAACTATGGTTCTGTCAAATTACGTCGAGCATGATTTGGGTGAAAGCCAATACTTACATTTTCGTGAAGTTCCTCGAAGTCCAATGCTAAGTGGATCAGTGAATGTGACGCCCGTAGGACAAGCAGACCCAGTACTCCGTTGGGATATATTTGCTCCTCCCTATAGTTTCTTAGGCTGAAGCTTTCCAAGGCTTTGACTCGGCGTAATATATCGTTCAATTCGAGGAGGTCTATATTGCCACCTAGAAAGACCAGATCTTTCACGTTTGATTTTGCCATTTTTGGGTGGTTTTCTGGGTGCTGTATAATATCGGCGTAGACATCTTCCTGGCAGTCTGGGGAAAAGGAGGATACCATATCCCAAATAATAATGAGGCGTATACTCGGTAATGAGAGAAAGATGCGGGACCATTCCAGAGTGTACCTGTTGGCCGCTGATATTACTGCTGTACTGAGGTGCTTAAGGGGTAGTTTAGCCCGAATCACCGCAGGAACGGTAGAAACCTGATAGGCTTGTGAAATCAAACTCATCGCACGGAGAAATCCCTCACCTTGATCCGTAATTCGAATCGTTGAGAGACAGGGAAGGTAGTGAATAAGCGTTGCGAGTACATTTCCGTAGACACGAGAGTCGGGGTCGTACACATGGAAACAGTCGTCCTTGCGGGGCACATGGGGCTTGGACGATCGCAGGCCCGTAATTCCATTGTACAGAGATGAAACAACGTCTGCAGCTTTGCTAAACACCTCTTTCTCTCTATCTGAGCAGTTCAATAGATCCCAATGTCCCCAGATTTTCCAATCTGAGTTAAAGCCGAGCGCAGTGACATACCAACCTTTACGGGGAGTTTCAACGATAGCGAATTTGCCGTCCTTCGTATCTGGGTCATTGAATCTTCGTTGTTCCAGATTTTGGTGGTATGACAGACGGTCTAAGTGCTCGCTTGTGATCCGTTCGAAGTTAGCCCATGCTTGTCGGCAGGTGAGGGCAAGGCTGATACAAGACGCCGGGTCGAGATATGAGGCTATCTCATATTTAAGTTCTAATGGAAGCGAAAGAAGCATTTCGAAATTCATGGAAGCGAAGAAGATGGAGAGAGGCGTGTTGTAAAGAGTGACGTCCGCGTTGTAAATTGGTTTCTGAGGCAACAGCAGCCAGATTGGTTTAGCGGTTGCCAGTTTGAGACAAGGGCTACATCCTCACACCCACGTTGATGGAATATACCATCCATGTAAACCATTTGACGGGTACGACGCAGAATATAGTAAAAGAGGTGTTGCTGGTATTGCTGGGTAACGGTTTCACAGTTCGAAGGCGCCACTCCCCGCCTAGATAAAATTTTCGATTTTGAAAATAACCCTGGAAAGTATCAACACAATTTGTTTATGCAGTTTGGAATAATTTGAAGTACATAGGTATATACATACGCATACACAAGATTGACTATCTACTGTAGTTGAAACATAGGGCTTCGAAATCATTAAAAGAATCATTGATACAGGCTAACTGTACTACAAAAGGGGACAAAGTGACATTGAACTGAATTAACATTGATTACTGACTAATATGAGCCTGGGCTCACTAATGAGCTCAAGTGCTAAGATTTGAACAATCACTTGAACTCTTCAACCTGAGAGGAAGTCAGTGATCTGATTTACACGATATCAAGTTGCCTTCCACGCTACCTTGATAAAACAACTGCACTCTGGCATTAACATAGTTAACCGGGAGTGAGCAGTGAAGATAGCGACAATCGACTCAGGACTATTTGGTTGGGAGCTTCCTACCGGACCAGCTGGTGTCAACAGCGGTGAGGTACGTCCACATTTTGAGAATCGAGTGGAAGTACGAAAAGAGAGGCGTCAGAGGAATCGGGAAGAAGTACAGGAAGAAGTACTTCGGGTTGGCCCAGAACCAAGGGAACGTCTTGATGAGCTTGGTAGCGTAGAGGAACCCAATGAGACCCAAGATCAAAGTACCTTTGTTCACCGACTCTTGATACAGGGAAGTTCGAAGGAGAGCGCGCACTAAGGCTGAATCCCACAACAACGCTGCATTCCACATCCAGGGGAGGTAGGTAGTCCAAACCGTGGTAGGCCACTTATACCAGATGACACGGTCTCCAAAGAGAGCTTTGGGATTTTGACGTACGATTGTGCGGCTCCAACGGAGACACTTCTGACAGAATACGAAGAGACCTAGTTTCATGGCGATCGTGACGGTCGCCTCTTCAGAAAGCTGCATCTTGATAGTCCATTCGCGCTTCGTGATCCAGCGAACGATGAAGAGGTCGTCATCCGCAGCTAGATTTGCGCCTAGTTTGATACCACAGAAGTTGACAGCGTACTCATTGAGAAAGTGTTCCTTGAATTCGCGGTCCCGGACGATTTTGGTACGAATGAATGCTGTACGGCCGGAGACGCAGAATACACCTCCATCTGCTGCATTTGAGGATTGAATCTCGAAGTTGTGGCGGATGAGATACAGAGCGGCCAGAGTGTTGACGTAACCTTGCCAGTACGCACCCAGCCAGTCAGTAAGGCGAGATTGTGCTGGGTCATTCTTCCATTCCGAGCGCTTGACCCATTTCCTAGTGCCTACAAGACCCACCTTGTCGTCTTCGAACGCTGGGAGAACCCCCTGGAGAAGCCGAGGCCCCCATATCGTTGTGTCGTCGACAGAAGCGATGAGTTCCGTCTTTACCGCGCGGGAAGCTGCAAGAAATTGCCTACGCTTGTTCCCAACATTGCAATTGATGACCTGAATGGCCTGGACTGGGATTTCAAAATACCCCAAGCCGTGCTCACGTTGGTAATGCAGGTGTCCATTCTTGGTGATCATTTCACGTACCAAGGTCTTGACGCTGTTCTGTACCTGTTCCGTAGAAGCCGCGATGATTACATGTTTCGGGTTGTTCATGAAAATTGCACATAGCGAGTCTTCAAAAGTCTCCCTATCGTTGAACCCGGCTGTAGGAACGATCACCGTGCAGTCGTCCGTTGTGTATCGTGGATAGTCCGTCGCAACAGCTGGTTTGTACTGGAACCAGTAATAGATACTAGTGACAGTTTTGTAGTACCGGAAGATGAAGAGAGCGTAGAACCACACTAAGGCCGGGTCTGTAGATTGATCAGCAAGCCAAGCGAAGAGGTATAGTACCATGGGAGGGAGAAGATGAATCATCGTGCGAAAACATTCCCACGTTGACGGAGGACGTGATCGCTTGAAGGCTCCAACTAAGACGATCAAGTTCCAGTGGAACAGGATGACTCCAAGTAGTACAGCGATTTGCTTTGCAGATAGCATCTTGTTCCCTGGTGGGACTGGAAGTCCTTAGAAACGAAGTGCTAAATTTGAAATTTGCTTTTCGGGATGTGTGTCGTGTCAGTATGATGTGAGGTTGTTGAGATGATAATGTTACCAACCAGGGTTTTTGTTCAGATGGTAGTGTGGTAAAGTTCCATGTAGGAACATTTTGTGAACGGTATAAGTACAATAGGATTGGCATACATGATGAATCTTTATTGAGAAACAGTGAAACATTGTGGTGCAACAACCACACAGGTCCTGATCACACACAAAGTTGGTAAGTGAAAGGGGACTCTCTGTTTGTGGTGTCACATCAACCTGTACAACATGAGAACTTATAGGCGTAATTGTCAACTTACAGTAGCTGCAGAGAAAGCTCTAATATTATCAAATAGATGAAAGCTTTAGTATTATACATGTAAGCTTGATAGATCTCCTCAAACTGACAACCCTGTATATATGATTGTTAGTCGTGTTCTCCATTCGCAATGTAGACTTGATTTGAGAAGATGTTTTCTGGGAGAGCGGGATTACGTACCAGAAGCTACAGACCTATACAATGAAGCCATAGCGCAGCGTGAAGATCAAGAAGTGCCCGTGCTTTTTAGAATGGCCATGAATAGGAATGGCACGGTAATGTTCGAACAATGAATTCGTCTCTCCTTTGTTCCATGAGAGTGTCGTGACTAGGGTGAAAAGTGAAAGAAATGGGATTCCCATAATGGAAAGCATCAACAGACTGGCTTAAGCAAAAACGTCGTGATACAACGAAAACTTGACAATATAAATCAAATTAGAAGCAGAAGCGCAAAAATCGCGTCGAGGGGAGCGCGCGACGTCGGATATCTACTTATAGTACTGATCAATGATGTTTGCAAACCAATTGTCACGATGCACTAGAAAACCGCATATCATTCACATTGATACCCCTAGTGTCCCTTCTAAACCTCGCTGCAGACCCCGTAGCACACACACGTAAGTATTCTAAAACAACCAAACTATACTATTTGTACTACATAATTATTTCAATATAAAACCTCAGCCACCCAGAATAAGCGCACGAGCATACAATAGGAGAGCGGGTCCGCAGTCAATACAACATTGATATTGTGATGTCCCGGCCGAATATGAGGACCCACAGAAGCTACAGCACGTGGTTTTGTGATTTTATTTCTAATATTGTCACCAGACATGTGAAAGTTTTGATTTATTCACCGCTAGCCTCTTTGTTCTTTTTCATATGTCCAACAGTTTATGTTGTGTGCACATGCACATACCGGACGTTATGGTGGATTCTTACTAATGACGATGCCGCGAGCAAGATATTCTTAATTGGATGTGAACGTTTTAGAACTCCAGAGACGTATAAACGGATTTAAGAATTCACAGCGTCATTAAGACGTCTTGAAATGGCCGCAACTAGAGAGATAGATGTATTGCCATGAAAATATGGAACACTGCTGGCGCTGACTTCGAGCAGGGGATAGGCAGTGTGGAATTGAATTTCCTATTCAAAATTATGATTTGATGACGCCACATCAATTTTGGGTAGCTAAGCCACCCGAGAATTTGGTCACAGTAAGCCTTCCCGTCAATACAATTAATGTAGGGAACGGCCCGCTAATTGAATACCCCCAAACGGTGACCAAACTTTTTTACCCTTGCGCGCTTTTCACACAAACTGCCAGTTGAAGCTCTAGCTACCTAGCCAAACAGACAGTACATAAGTACTTCAATGCACAATGCCTACTGTGCATAGTACGTCATCAGCCAGTCAGAACTGGAATCCGCGTTATGCGCCGCATACCTTTTGCTTACGAATCCATACAAGCGCAGCACTGCCGTTAAAATTGCTGATCGACAAGAAAATTGAAGGACCGGAAACCCAGTACCTAGGTAGGTAGCACTAATGCTCAGCCTCGCGGCACATCAGCAAGCCGAAGGCAACACACATCACGTGAGCACACGTGACTCGTCTGCCTACACCCTGTTTCAAATACATATAAATACCGCGTCTCCCTATCCTTCTTCTTTTTCTCCTCATCTTCTCTTTGCCAGTAATGGCTTTGATCTGATGTAGTATCTGTTCTTGGACAGGGTAACACCTGTCGCAGCTGGACCACGAGTGCCAGTGTACGAAAGTTTACCTTTTATTTTTAAACATTTTGGATCTGAGGGGAGACCTGAAGACTGAGTTGGATGGTCTCTTGAGGGATCAAGTGTCGCTGCTATCGCACTACTTGCAGCTGACGCAAAAAATCTCCTTCTTTTGTTGCTTGTTTCTTTTTCATTGAGTAGTCTGGCCTTGTGGGTTGGGTGCTTGAGGAAGAAGGGAATCAAAGTGGAGGTGGGAAGATGGGGGTGGGAAGTGTGGGGTTACAAGTTTTCTGAAAGTATGATTGTATTAAGTATGTATGTGTATTTTGATAGTGGGATACACATTCTCCCATAGCGGGGTTTCCAGTTGAGATAATGCGATTTGTGCCTATGCATTCAAATCTCGGTGTACCACAATAAACATCGATCAGACATCTTCCGCAAGGCTTCTCAAGCCAGAATGCTCATTCACTCCAGCCGTGCACCACCTCCCGCCCCAATCGCCCCACTTCACCCAACCCAGATGGTCCTCTTGCACCGGCTCCCCATAAAATCCCACTATACTATTCTTTCCTTGGCAGTATTCGATCTGCTCTAACAAGTATTCTCCTCGAAGCCGTATGGTTCTCAGTTGTAAATGGTCTCGCATGGTGTGAAGTATCGTCCGCCATGTAGGATAGGATGGGAAGACTACGTCATCCAGTTCGATGTGGATAAGTGTCTCTGCATGGCTGAGCAGGAATTCGATGAAAGAGCTTTCACTTGCATTGATGTGGCTGGTTCCGAACTCAGAAAGGCTGTTCATATGTGACGGTATGATGTTGGCCAAAGAGACACAGTAAGGGCCTCCCAACATATCTTCAAGATCCTCGTCCTCTTGTGGGCAAAGCTGGATTTCCACATAAAGCTTGGAAAGGGATTTCAAGCCACCAATGAAGGACTTCAAACGCCCTTCTTCCATGACCATCCAGCAACTGTGGCAATCGTGGTGCCTAATAAAGAGATCGAGTGTTTTCAGGTTTGGCAAGTGCGTACCGAGATCTTCAGGCAGCCATTCAGAAGAGAGTGAAAGGTGTGAAATGTGAGTAAGTGTTAACATTTCAAGCCCTTTGCCCATAGAAAGGATGCTGCTAGGCAGAGTTTTGTGCGCGAGTAGCTGATTCATTCCACCCGGAATCAAATTTCTGACAAGCTGACATCGGAACATAATGCCGTTTTGTTTGATTCTAGGTAAATTGGGGTGTCTGGGGGTCGAAGGCTTGTATATAACTACCTCATCGCTCTTCGTGAAGTTGCCGTACACGATGGCCAATGAAGTCAAATTCGTCAGACGGCCAAAGACACGTTTGGCTAGGGATCCGACGAACCATTGCTTCATAATTTCGGATTCTTCAGTGAATCTTTGCTGATAGATCGTCAACTCTTGCAAGTGTTCAGCTGCTTGATCTTGCTCATCCTCATCCTGTTCGCTAGGCGTGTTTTCAATGTTAACAAGACCAAGTATGAAACTTTCATCGCGTTGTAGCTCAAAGACGTCGCAGCTGTAGAATTTGGCATCCCAAACAAGCTCTTTGACATACTTCCTGAAGACGGGATGAGTTGCAACGGTCTGGATACGATTGAAACTGGCATTGCTCGCATGGAAGACAAGCTGCCGAAACAGTCGTGGAGTGGCGGCGGCAGCGAAGGCCCGAGAAACCAGACGGAATTTTGGAACGTCCTCCAGCGGCAGGTTGTGACTGACTTTCATCAGCACCTCCGCTGGGAGTCGCTCCATCGTGTGAGTGGACAGCCGCGAATGAGGATGAAAGGTACTTGAGCTTGAGGTGAAGACAGTGTGCTGTTGGAAAAATCAGAGGCAAACATCGGCGGTAGGACATCATTGATACCTACTTAGGTAGGTACACGTCGGACGTGCTGATTACATAATACTCGAAGTGAGAGAGGAAGGTACGTCTCGCGCTAAAACACGAAATCACGTGCCATTTCTTTCACCAGACCACCACATGTCGGCAACAACGTCATCCTGCGCATGATGCCTGGTGCTAACCTGTCTTTGAATCTTTCAATGTATTATAATATGCTGCAACCCTGTCATTCTTTTGAGGATATAATTCTTTTCGTAGAAAAACCAATTTCAAGGAAGACGTATATATATACGCTGATTATGGTATTGTGTCCGTTGTCGGTTCAACAATATTCAGAAGGGTTTACTTCAATGCAGAATGTGGTAGGAAGTGACATATTTCGGAAAAAGAAGTGTTCTGGCAAAGAAAAAAAATCTCGTGGGGGGCGAACCGTTATTTATTTATGTACGTCCATAAGGCTACCTTTGTACGGTGGTAAGCGGACTTCGTACACCTACATATGTACGTAGTTGGTTGCCTCTATAGATACTCTTGATGGTCCATCGAGGAATTTTTAACATGCCCTCTATCTTATTTCCTTCATCAGTGCTTTCCCTGTTGCGATGTCTTGTCTAGACAAGAGGCATCGTCATAATTCCACAGCTTTATAATGACAGCGAATCAAAGCCACGACTGACGATGCCTGGAACTAAGACTTGACGTTACGATGTAACATACTCTCGTATAACACAGCAACTGGCTCACACTCATCGTAGCGATTATACCGATAAGTTGATGCGCTAAACCCGAAATATGCGGCGTGCATTAGCGCGATCGAATGTCAGACGGCCACCAGGCCTATCGGATTGTATAACTTCAAAGTCTCCTTGAGTAGACAAATCATCTTCATTACATTTCGCCCCAAGGCTAAACGCTTACCTACGCCGCAGCGGCACAGCCTTCCCCCGGCGTCTATCTTTACACATATCGCACATGGCTATCTCGACTTCCGGCGTCCTGGGAGGCCTGATCGACGCATCTACCACCCCTTAATACCCCGAGGCAACGAGGCAGGGGCGAGATACGTTTGGTGAAGAGGCCATAAAAGACAACAAGGACATGTCGTTCTAGTTTGATTTTCTCCGAAATCCCACAGTTCGACGTTCTTTTAGCGCAAAAATGCGGTTTCTTATGCTTTTTCTGTTACCTGCAGCGTGTATATTGGAGACTGTAATAGCGGCAGAATCCAGTTTATATAGCCATCCTCGCGATGTAATTGCGCGAGCAACGGCTACCAGTACCAAAGCAAGCTCAGCTAGTTCAAAGTAATTCGGACTTCGACATACCGAATAACTCATTACTGACAAGATACAGACCGACCACCTCAAAATCTTCTTCTGCATCAACGTCAAAAAGCCCAACTAAACCACCTCCAACCCATACTCCAACCCACACTCCAACCCCATCTTCAGAACCATCCGGCCTCTCTCAAGGAGCAAAGATTGGTCTCGGCGTCGGTATCCCCTGCGCAGTTCTCGCAATCATCGGCGTAATCGCAGCATACGTGATCGGCAAGCGACGCGGACGCCGGCGAAGAGTCAGCGACCCCTCCGCTGGCGCGGGCAAGTTCATCCGCGATCCAAGCGACGAGCTAAATATCTTATCTGCCTCTGCATCACCTCCAGGCGTTGCGGAGCTGCCGGCGGCCGGGGATGGCGTTTATGGTGGGGCGGATGCGGGCGGGAATAAGAGAAATAGATCGACGTGGTGGAAGCCGGGCGCGGAGAAAGATGGCGGAACGAAGAAGTATGGGAAGCTTGCAACATCCAGTCCACCTAATACGCCGCAAGAACTACCGGCTTGATTGAGGGGGAGGATGTCTTCTGAGTGACGGTTGTGCGTTTATACACATGCCCTACCTTATAGGCAAACGCCCCATGACCACCTATGGTCAAACAATCAATCACGCAATAGGGCTATACCCAATACCATTAGATGGTGGTGGTCGTTAAAGTTTCCTGTATTGCATTCTCGGAGTACTCATCTTCCCTTGTTGGGTTTTATGATGTATTGCATTTGGTTTGGCGCATTATACCCTTTTACTCTCCTTTGTTTAGATTCCCTCTTGATGGCATACTGCATGATGTCTTCCGTTTTTTCTTTCAGCATAGCTATTAGGGGTACTCTGGGTTCCCCTATTACAGAGATACGATGGAACGTTTGATCCGGACATGTTTAGAGCTGAAACGTTACAAACCATGAAACGAATTTGTACAATATACAATAAAATAACACGTGCTTCTTCAAATGTAACTTTTCTTGCTTTGTGATTCATGGACACACCAACCAACAAATCGAGCACTATATTGAACTCAGCGCCAGCCCAACCTTCTTTAAAGCGGCCTCTGTGAAAGAGAGAGAGAAAATCACGAGTATTAACTATTTTCCGTCGTGGTAGCGCAAAGTTCACCTCCAGCTAGATGTAATTTGACGTTCAACTGGACGTGTTACGAGATATCTAGATAGAGCAAAAGGCATGCCACCTCCATGTGTGCGAAGAACTCTCAATGTGGCAGATTTGTACGAAGACCCCACTGCCTATTTTTGCCATGTCATATAGAGATGTCGAGGTACTCCAGACAATCAAAGCAACCGCCTATTCAGCATTACTGGGCTCCTGCGATAAGAGAGTAAACCAATTAGAATGTTATCATTTTTGCACCAAAGTAAATATTATAATTTCTTGGGTTCGATTTCATATCTGTGGTCTATTTTCTACCAGGTTATACGTAGAGCATTTGCCGGCTAATTCGCAGATGCCTGTCCTTTCACTAATATTGATTGCTTGTGACACCAACCAAACTCACTTGAGATAGCGATCTTCCCAACACACAGCATCCCAAATTGTTGCCCAAGGCTTGGTGAAGCGGCAATTACAGCAATAGAATTACCACAGTATATTATACTGACTCGACCTCGCTGTCGGAGAAAAACTTGGTGGTACATCTACATCACAATCTTACATCGGTAAGCCTCACGCAGTAGAGCTACCCCGACCATGCGCATCCAAGTCCTCCAAATTCTCGCGGCCGCGGGCCTAGCGAAAGCGCAAGTAGCGCACATGATGCGCTTCGCGTGTTCTCAGCTCACGGTGGAGCGCCTGGATCCGCTTGTAAATCCCGGCCTCATCGGCTCGCCGCATACACATCAAATTGTGGGTGGAAATTCGTTCCAGGCGGAGATGAAGCCAGTAGAGTACGATTTAGTGAACAAGTCAACGTGCACGAGTTGCACTTACAGCGAAGGTACCTCATTGCCCATCAATCAATCTTGTGTTCCGAGCAACACGTGGTTAACGCCGCACCGCAGATTTCTCCAATTACTGGACCGCAGCGCTGTACTTTCGCGCGCGAAATGGCACGTACAAGCGCATCAAGCAAGTGTCAAATGAAGGGTTGCACCAGAATGGAGGTATGACTGTGTACTACATCCCTCCCTATGATGGGGTTAGCAACGTGACTGCTTTTGCTCCCGTAAGTTCATCACCCTTCCGTTACTACCGAAACTAATAGAAACGTGATGAAGGGGTTTAGAATGTTAGCCGGTAACCCGATGCTGAGAAACACTACCGGAGAGTCCCGTGGTATCTGCCACCGCTGCCTCTACAAGAACCAGAACCCCTTCGGCGGAGCTCCTTGCACAGGCAACGACACAACGAGTCTGCCCTCTCGCCAGTGTGAAGGTGGTATTCGAACACAAGGTGAAATCTGCATCCATCCATCTTCTATCAATAGCTAAGATATACCTAGTCACATTCCCTACTTGCTGGGACGGAAAGAACCTCGACTCGCCTGATCATCAGTCCCACGTCTCGTACCCATTGATCCCCTTCGAGCCCTACGCTGACCCGGTGATCAACCGCCCATACACACCTGAGCAACAGCGAGGCAAATGTCCCGAGACGCATCCCGTGCACCTGCCGCAGGTGATGTACGAGGTCATTTTCGATACGACGCCGTTTAACGATCCGGAATTGTGGCCGGAAGACGGGTCGCAGCCTTTGGTATTTTCAATGGGGGATGCGTAAGTTCCGCGAATCCATCAACCCGGAATATACAAGAGTGGGAAGCTAATGCCTGAACAGTACTGGCCATGGAAATCACGGAGACTACCTTTTTGGATGGAAAGGCGATTCGCTTCAGCGTGCGTTGAATGCGCGTTGTGATAACGATAGGTGCAAGGAACTGGCGAGACAGACTGATGAAGAAGCCATGAATTGCCGCATTGCGCAGACCGTGAAGGAAGACGTTGATGGAGAGGGCTGTAAGTTTCTCATATTGTGTACTGAGGACCCACTAACATTGCTGCAGGGTTGGAAACACTGCCGGGCGGCGTTGAAATTAATGATGGGAACATGTAAAATCACAAGATGTTTGTTACACGTGATAATGATAGCGGATAGATCTACTGGTTAGCTGCTTTGTTCCTTGTTAAGAGACGGATACATCGACGGTCATTCTACAGTAAAGCATAGTCTAGGTAAACGAGAAGGCGTTTTATCTCTTGCTGATACCACGCGCTGACCTATTGTCAACACTTATTTGTGCTTAACCCAGTGATCGAACACCAAAATATTGTGTATGTTGGTAACAGAGCATGAAGGCAAACGCTCAGCCATACAAGGTGTCGAGTGCATTGGAACATCGATGACCTTGTTACAACAACGCGTCGTTTCTGCTATTGTATTGCGAAGCTCTTAACAAAGCTATTTCAAGTGAGGTTAAATCACGTCAAATGCATACGCGAAAAATGTACAATGGAGGGGAATGATGATTGCTTGGACACCGAACAAAGACAGTTGCCTCATCAACAATGTAATCCCACAATGCAAGTTCGGAGCAATCTTAGACGCACACAATGGTGGACGCCAGTATAAACATTTGCTTCCCACCGCCCCTCCAGGACAATTCTTCCGTCAGAACCACTTCATCATCTCCAATCCACCGATTTCTTCGAAGAGATATAGAAAATCGCTTCGTAACATCCTTGTATTTGAAGATGGTGATCAAACCAGAACACAAGACGATGGGTCTAGCCTCCCCCGATGCTACGACCGGTGACGTGCAGGCACGTCACCCGGAGCTTAAACGTACGCAGAAGCGCAATCAGGAATCGCATAGCTTTGAAGTGGATAGCGATGATGAGGAGACCGAATCTGAGACCGAATCTGAGGAC
Organism: Periconia sp. R9002; assembly: GCA_023627715.1. Taxonomy (NCBI): domain Eukaryota; kingdom Fungi; phylum Ascomycota; class Dothideomycetes; order Pleosporales; family Periconiaceae; genus Periconia; species Periconia sp. R9002. The sequence goes on along the minus strand of JAMAHW010000034.1, from coordinate 317,665 downwards.
AGTGGTGACGAAGACAGCGAGGACGGAGATAGCGATGAGTCCATTGAAGACACGGACACTGAGTCTGAAGCATCCGATGATGACTCTGAAATCTTAGACAATACTTCCCAGAAATCAGACAAACCCCGCGTAGAGCTGAACTTGGCCTCTCGAAAGCATCTTGATCCGACGAAGCAGCGCGAGCGCACGAGCGAATCCAAAGTTGCAGAATTGGAAATCCAGCTCTCGAAAGCGCACGAGGCTCTCATCAAGCGCACTGAAGAGAACGAGGCGCGCGAAGCCGCCTACCATGCTCAAATCGCGGAACTGGAGAAGAAGTTGGATAAGCAGGAGCTGATAGCTCATAGAGCCTCCAAGGAGAATGATCGTCTCACGACGCGTGCTGAAGACAGCGAAGCCCGCGAATCCAACTACCAAGAAAAAATCGCAGACCTCGAGAAAAAGCTACGAGAAGCTGAGGAAGCAGTGAAGAACCTGCCCGAAGACCACGAACAGCGCCTTCAGGATCTACAGCTGGCCGTCAATAGCAGGGACTTCTACCACAAGCTCTTCGAAACTACAAAGGCGGATGTCACGAAGCTGGAAGATAAGCTGAATGCTTCGAAAACCAAGCAAGTCATGATCGAAGAGAACAAGCTTCTCATCCTCCGCCTGCAGGAAGAGTGCGCGCAGCACAAATTGGAATATGCTCGCCTGTTCGACGAAAACAGCGCGCTTCGCTCGCAGATTGCTGATGGTGCGTCCAAAACCGCGACCATCATCGATCTAAAGCAGTATCAGATTGAAGAGCTGGAGAAACTTTTGGCTGGGGCGGAAGAGCGGGAGAGGGAAAAAGACGCTCTGATTGAATCGCTGGAGGAAGAGCACGAGCGGATCCTAGAAATCTTCAACGATGTGATTGACCGTGTGGAGGGCCAAACCGCCGCCGCTACGAACCGCTTGAACGTCTTGTCTGCGCAGCGCGCCCAGACCGAAAAGATTCAAAATACCGTTCTTAGTGAGTTGGTGCCGCTGCGTGTCTTTTACGAGCGCTGTGTGCGGGTCACTAAGCGTCTCGTTCAGGAATCGTCCGCGTTGGCTGGCATTGGAGTGCAGCTGAATGACATTCTCAAGCCGGATTTGAAGACCATGGCCGAACAGTACGATAAGGTTCAAGTGCTGCGCGAGGCTCTGGATGATGATGTAGAGGATCCTGTGCGGGATGAGATTCATCTGCTTGGTAAGCTTGCGGATGAAATGCATCTGTCTTTGGCGTCGCTTGCATCCCCTGAATCAGTCCTGACGTGTCGCACGCCATCTGATACATCGCGACGCAGTACCAAGAGCGATAGAAGCTCCACAAGTTCTTGGGCGATTGCTGGCATCCCCAAGATCATGAAGCCTAGAGGTGCTGCTTAGTGAGATAGTGCCTTATTTTGCTTTAGCAATAATTGAAATGTTGCTGTACATGCGCGCTATTTGCGTGTTCACCTTCTGTTGAATTTTGTACTCATTAAATGTAACTCGTTTCTTGTTCGTTTTACTTTGTTCCCGACAGTGGTGTGATACGTGCTTATAATCTGCATGAGTGGACTATGATTTGTGTATATTTTGTCTCCTGGCTTGAATATGTTTCGCTATCGCCAGCAATCTAATTAGTTATTGGGTTGCAAGGGAATGTAATTAAAGTCGCAGGGTCACATAGTCACGTGGTCTTAAACTAGAGGCGATGTAAACGAAAGAAGGCCATATATTAACATCCCGAAATACAGTACTATAACTCCTTATGGCGAACCAAGGTAAGATGTGTGTTCAGCGTCGAAAACAATAGACACCGGGATGAAGTGCAACAGAAGGCTCGAAGTCGGAACCAAGCACAGGTCCAAGTAAGGTGGACAATGACTCCCCATCACAAATATCATACCATCCTTCACCAGCATCCCAACCGAAAGCTCGATGTAATTTATCAGGCGTGCGCAACCAGATCCAACCGGTCAAAGGGTTGCTTATCAGGGCGTAGTTCCCGGTCTCTGTGGTGATGATGAGGCCGTGATCCTGAACAGTGAAATGGTGGTAAGCTTGGTACCGATCCAGTGACTGTGCGAACATGAGGTGTTTAAACAACAAGGAGAGATGACCCTACATGGGGTTCCAGCTTAATAGGAGAACCACGTGCCCGCTCACGGTGTACGTGCTTCTTGATCTCTGCGAAATACAGTTTCGGGTCCCATGGTTGCGCATCCGAAACATCACTCAAAGAAGGAATCCGAGAAATTCTGTCTCTCTCGGAAGTATGAGGTGTTGATAGTGTTGAGTGCGCAGCATAGCTTCGTGGGGTGAACCGGAAGGCGAATGGTCTGCGAAGGACGCGAGCCCGGACAATGGCGCGAGGCAAGGATGAAAACATTTTTGCAGAGTCTTGTAGGTCGAGAGTATAGATCTGTTAATTGAGGTTGGGAAGGCTATTTGAACAATGTGATAAGGAATAGTAAGAGCAGAGAACATGGAAAGTGGTTGTTTCACAAAGTACAATGGCTCACACCGATCTATGCACTTACGCTACTTTGGCGGTTGCCTGCATGAGATAGCTGAGGAGAGTTTCCCCAGCCAGACAAAATGCAGTGTGCAAAGCTTGGTTCAACTTTGTTTAATATATGCCGTGCTCATGGTGGCCGTGCTCGTCAGCAAGCAAACACCGGAGAAAATGACGAGGGCCTGGTATGTTCCGTGTCCATATTCGGAAGACGGGGTCGACCATTTCATCAGTCCGGCGCTGATTGGGCTAGTCAAGATGTTGCCGATGCCCTTGCCGGCGCAGAACAATCCAAACATGGCTTGCGAGGCTGACGGCTCCTCACTAATCGTCGTTACCCTGCCCAAATCAGTATTGATGACCGAAAAAGATTCGGGGAGTTACCCCGCTGAGGATGTAGCAAATACGAACATTCTTGCCCACAATGCAGTATCTAGAATCAAGTTTACAAGTCAGTAGATATCATCAACTATGCATGACATTGGAATAAGAATCGCTGGGATGCGCCGAGTGATGTTCCCCGACATTGTTTTTGAATGGAGTACTCACATCCCGCTGCGAAAAATCCGTACAGCACTGCAAAAAAAGCAAGGGGCAGCATGGAACGCGCCAGACCCCAGAGGCTCAAAGTCGCGATTGCCGCCGTGAGCGACGACGCACTGAGTAATGCGTTCAGCGGCACTTTCTTGTCTGACAAGTATCCAAAAACGAACTGACCGGCGACCTGTGCAACACTCATCAATGTCAGCAAAAGGGCGCTGCTGGACTCTCCTAAACCGGTCAATGTCGCATATGACGGTAAAAACACTGCAGGGAAGAAGTATCCTAGTCCCATGAATATATTGCTCATGCTGTATGTCCAAAATAAACGCTTCTTGAGAAAGCTCCAATCTGTTCTAAGATTGATCGTTCGCTGGTGCTTGAGGCGACCTTGGAGCAGCGGGATTAGCGGACCAGTAAGGATCGCCATGGCCACAGCAAAGATCCTGAGTGTCGTCTTGTATCCATATTTATGAAGCAATTGCTGCACTATGATCGGTGTGACGGCACCGGAAGCACCAGACGCGCTGCACAGCAGCCCATAAGCCATTCCTCTTCTTCGTATCCAGAATTCGTCTACCATTGACAGGATCGGATAATAGAAGATGGTAAAGCCAATCCCATACAGGACTCCTTGCGTTGATAGAAGTGTCCCTAGCGTATTGGCGAAACTCCCTGCCACCAGCCCCGCAATACAGAGCGGCCACCCGGTCCAGATCATCTGTACCCGGTATGGCGCCCAGCGTCGAATAATAGGCGCCACTATGGGCGCTCCGAGATACGAGATACCCGAAGCCGTTGTACCTATGGCCGAGACGAAACGATTGTGCTCGAACTCGGGGAGCTGGGAGTAGTACTCCTGGAAGACGCCGAAAGACAGCGGAAATCCCCACAGTAATGCTTCGAATACGAAAGCAGCAAGGAGCAAACGCCAAGCTGCATAACCACCGTCAACCGGTGACAAACTTGGAGTTTGATCTGAGAATATACTACGCGACGCCGACTCTTCAGTATTTCCAAGTTGCTGATTTGTTGACGATAGAATGGTAAGAGGAATTGATGCTTGCGCACCGGACCTCGTGTCAGTAGACGTAGCAGCTTGATTGCTCATGACGTGTAATATGAAGTCTTTTAAGTTATCTTTTAAGTTACGTATAACATAGTCGAAAAGAAGCGAAGAGCTGTCCCAGACTTCGTGATTGATGTGTGCTACCTTGACTGAAGGAAGGAGCGACCCCGCGCTATCCATCCTGTGCTAAGCCAAATACCTCAGTGGCTATCCGCACGGGGGTTTAGCGACCATGCTAGCGCTGCGTGCTGAAAGTTAGCTTAATCACCGACCAGTGAAAGTGGCATGGTTCGGAACCAGCGGAAGGACTTTCCAGCGAATGAGCTGTATCGCATATTCTCCTGTGGAGACGTCCATCTGTCCGTTTGATGGAAATACATGTGTCATGTGTCCAAAATCCGACACTTTTAATCGATTGATGTACCAAAGAGGGCGAGCATGTGATCTAAAACGAATCTTTGAACATTCATGACAGCACGGGGATTAAACACATGCGTCTGGAGAATTGACAAAGTCTTATCAATGTGTGAAGGCCTGAGCCTCGTGTTGTAGAATCAAGGATAGTATCCATAGCACATGATCTGTACTTGCAAACAATGTAGTCAAGAGGTCTCAAACATGCAAGAGCAACATTGAAGCAGAAAAGGATATATTCGGGACCTTCCTCGTTGTTATGGCTAAGAAATCCTTTTCTGTGTCAAGGCACCAGAGCATCCGCTCTACTTCACCTATATTCTCTGCCAGGCCAGAAAGGGCGTCGGCCTCGCATTTCGACATTTCGATGAGGTATCTACGATGGTTACCTACAACGTGCGACTGAAGCAGGACCATCAATGGATATTATCTACAAGATTATATCTGCACGCCGCAATAACCCAGGAACTTGGTGCAAAGTGCCCACCGAGCGTGCTGGTATCTGGATCTGGTAACTCTCATTACCATGTCCCATCATGCTGTCATTCTCGGTTTTAAGGGTATTAAACGGTTGTTCGGGAACTAGGGATGACCTAGGGCCGAGGGCTGGCTACCCATTTCCTGGACGGTGCTATCGTCGCCGATAACCACTGACGATAGACCAGCCGCACAGAAGCAAGATTTCCATTACAACAGCAAGGTCACGGCCAAGGCAGAAATGATTCAAAGTTTTTAGAAAGCAAATTGTGCTCGATCAGTGTTTGTACGGACGAATCTACATCACGGGTGTTGACTGTCGTTTCTCCTCAAGCGGGTGAACACAGAGAAGATGACATTGAACGCGACGATCTCAGGTGAAGAGCAATGCCAAAATATCCGCCGCCTGTCTCTTATAACGATATCCGTATCATTACTACATTTGAAATGCCTCCTCCGCGTGCGTTTTACGGCTTTTCCCGTCTCAAAGCTTCACTCCGTATCGTTCGTTTTAAGTAGGGCATCACATTTTGGCGTCGACGCGCTCGACTTGTGGCCTAGAAACAGCACAAGAACGGCGGAGAAATCTAGCAGGGAAAGATTAGTGCATTCTCAGTGTTTTCATGCGAGGTATGTCAGTGACAGGGGATGCTATACCCAAGACATGGCAGACTGTAGTCTGGTGACTATTTCGCTCGGTGGAGCTCCCCTGAAATTTCTCACGCATCACCGCATTCGGGGGGTTCAAGTTGGTGCGGGTGGAGTGCAAGCTAGGCATCGTTCCCATTGGATGTATATGACGTGGTGGCGGCGAGTCGTCCTTGGAATGTATCGTGCATGCCCATGTTTATCTACAATCTCCTCCACGCCCTTCATGGGTATCTTCACCCTTGCCGGTCAGGGGGGAAAGACGATTCCCCCAGGGCATCATAGTTGGACTGCAGGAAGCGAGGCCGATAAAGCAAGATCAAAGCTTGTCGACCAGGTCGCCCGGGGTGGACTGGAATAGGAAATGACAGTACAAACGCAAAGCATCGAAAGTATCGATATAGCAGTGAGTCGTAGCACGTAAAGAAGGATCTAGAGCGGGCTATAAACAACACTTAATCCAGCACGCCGGTGATAACCTTTCTATCGTTCACGATGATAATTCGATAAGGGCAGCACTCGTAGGATAGTGTGGTACAGAAATGGCCATCTACTCCGTGTATCACTTTATTATTCAAACCCCAGAACTGGAAGTATCAGCTAGTTATTCTTTCATGCTAGTTGGAGCCTTTAAGATGGCGTGGTCGTGAAGACCAGGGCAGTAGATCTGCGGCATCTTGACACACAGCATCAACTTTGTTTACTCGTCAGTGTGTGCTCAAAACGGAAAGAACCCATGCATTTCATATGCATGCCACTGTTCATATACGCGTTTGCTCTGGAATACTACGGACATAGGTGAGTGACTTTGAGGACATTGTTCAGGTATATAGTACCTATTTAGTCATATAGGCTCAACATTGTGGAGCCTTGATAACCGTTAGCAACGGAATAGGCAGTGGTTCGCACACAGCTGTGGTCGTTGCTGGCCGAGCTAGTGAGGCAGCCGCAGCGCGCTTGGCCGCCCGGCACGAGCAGCACTTTATAAACTCTTGCTCAGTTTGGACTTTCAACCTTCAACCAGAAACTGCCGGACAATCAAAAGCCACAACCCAAGTCTCCAATTGATTCTTGACCTGGTTTATATCCAACTTCCTTCATCAACCCTATACTGTCACCTTCTCAACTCATTCACTCCATCCATTCTATCAAAATGTCGACGAGCGACCAAACTTCTCGATCCACCACCCCAGAGTCTAATCACACAGAGGACTCTAGCCAGACAGAAGAAGATGTCCCAGTGACTTCCACGAATGGTGGTTACGCGGCACCACCTTGGTCTGTCATCAATTCAGACCCAAACCATCCCGTCCCATCAGAACATGCCCCCATAGTCAAGGACACTGATGAGCAATATGCTTGGATAAAGTTCACTCGGGACAACAACAAGCCCGACCCCTACGGGCCTTCGTCAACTGAAGCAGGGCCACTGCCTCTCTCCAAGGTGGCAGATCTCTATGTCGAGCGGTACGGTGGAACTGCAACACAACAGGCGATTTCAAAGCGCCTCAATAACGACAACAATATCCGGAAGTTCTACAAATCCTTCCCAGAATATCCACGCAACATAATCTACCAAGGCCAGTCGGTACCAAAGCGCAAGGCAGAAGGCGCAGAGGAAGAGGGCAAGATCAAACGGAGGAAAATAAACAACCGTCAGTCCGTTGTTGGCACTTCGGTGGTATCTTCTGCCATCAGCCTTACTTCTTCTCAATTCCAACGGGCAAGTTCGGGGCTTATCATCAACGGAGCAATTGAAGACCCCAGCGGCGCTTACGGGGAGCTCAATGATGGGGAAGACAAACATACGACAAACAAGGGGAACTGCTTTGGATCTTTCCCTGAAGGTTGGAGTCGGGACGGTGTTTATCGACCACCTAGGCATCTTGTCCAGTCGGAATACCTGGATATAAACTACACCCACCTGCGGTCCGTGGGTGTCGTTCGGGATCCTGATGATGAGGACACAGATATGGACGACACATCTGACGACTCTGAGAACGAGGACAGCTCTGACGATGCTCAAGACTCTGAAGATGAGAACGACGCTGAAGATGACAACGACTCAGACAGGAGTGACGAGTCTGATGAGGATGACGACTCTGACGACTCTGATGACGACGGCGACTCTGATGAAGATGAGACATCCCCTACAGCAGAAGAGAGCACGGCCCCTGCCACCGCTAGCCAAGTCAACAATCCTAGGACTCGAATTGACGGCACAGCAGCTCGACAAAATATCGTTGAACAGCATAAGGATGGTTAAAGTGGTCTATGTTCTGAAGCGCTCGGACGGCTCAGACCAAATCATAATCGCTGGAGACCGCCAGTACCCCAAACCTGGAGAAAGTCAGGAGAAAGTGGAGGATAGAGGGGTAAAGCGAACATGGAGCATCGGAGGCATATGTGTTGTATTACATTTACGAGAGTAGAACGGTGGCGCGAGTTAGAAGGGAATTTGTTGTCTACAGTTAATGTCGTGCTGGAGAATGCCGCACCTCCTGATGTATGTATATCATGGTTGTATAAAAGACGAGGTGGATGACATGTAATTGAGTTGAAGCTTGATGCTCTGTAAAGTGTTCGATATGTGCTATGCCTTATCATTTTCGCCGGACAAGTCGTACGACCTTAGTCCTTCTGACTTCATAGTTAGCGGAGACTCCAATTACGTAAGGAAATAAGGGGGAGGTTTAAGTAGAATATCCCCTAAGCTTTATGTTCGAAGCAGCCAAAATACACACGTAAAAATATCTTCCTCATTATTTTCAAGATATTAACGAAGTCTTTATAAAAAAAGAGAGAATAATTAACTTTGCTAAGACAATATCCTGTTATCGAGATTTGACTGTAGGTAGAACTTCAATATATCTGCTCTATCGGACTGTGAGAGCACTTGAGAGCATCATTGATCTGGTATGCTAGCCTTATTAGATGTCAGATCCCCACAAGTTCGTTTAATGTGGAGAGTTGCTTGCACTACAAGGTTCAGACATCAATTGATGTCTTTTGTTTGCCCTACTAAAGATTTGTCTGCGAGATACCCTCAAGTGCTGCCAATAATGCCCACTCCATACAGCTCAAGGCTTACAGGCGCTATTATCATGCATCGTTCTATACACAGCCCGTGTCTGGCTACGGTGTTTTATGTGAGTTGAAGTCAATATGTAGCTCGAATCTTTCTCTCTGGATAAGAAAGTAAGTTGAAGGGAACAAATGAATATGTACATCACATTGATAGGTATGATAGATGTATCCACGTGATGATATTTCATAGTGATGCTCACAAACGAAGCTGAGCGAAAGATAGCAACACCATTTCCGTATTCTATTCATCCGAACTTCTACATGAACAGCAATTGCAAGTAACAGCACCTTGCACACTTGACAGCAATGCATACCTATGCAGCTGCACATGTGAGTAACACCTACCTCAGCATCACGTGATACGCTTACGAAACTGGACCATTGGCCCTTCCCGCACCGAAATGTAAGCATCCTTAAGCTGAAAGATGCTCTTGTTTCTGGTGCCCCATTTGCCAGCGGGATTGCCCTGTCCCTTATTACCCTCGTCGCCTTCTGGCCGTCTGACATCAAAGCGGTGCAACGTACGCGCAATCGCCAAGGAAAGTTCCATGATGGCGAAATTTTTCCCAGGGCAAGACCCTGGACCTGAAGCGAACGGGTGGAAATTTGCACGCAGGGCGTTGACTTGTTCTACCGTGTTGTGTTCGCCATCAGGAATCCATCGCTCGGGCCTAAACACCTCGGAATCGCCGTAAAAATCCTCGTCGTGACCAGTACACCAGCCGGTAAGTCCGACCACCGTGCCTTCAGGGTAGTAGTCTCCCATGATGGTTGCACCACCCGCGAGGATCTGGCGGGGCAGCTCGCTGGGGCCGCTGGGACTCAGGCGCATCGATTCGTCAATGCAGGCGCGAAGGTACACGCAGGATGTGAGGGTTGGTCCATGCACAATGTCGTTGGGCGATGTGAACGTAGAACGGATCTCCTGCACCAGTTTTTCATATGGACCTGGATTGCGCGTGATGTAGAACATGAAGCCTGCGAGGGTCACTGAGGTGGTATCAGTGCCACCGACGATGAGCATGTTGGCCTCCGCGTGTAGCTCAGAATTGTTGTAGGCTGGCCTGGTACCTGTTTCATCCTTGGCATCGCATAAAAACCAGAACATGTCTTGTCGTTGCTCGTGTTCGCTCAGCTTCTTTTGTTCGTGGTACATGGCAAGGCGCTTGGCGACGCAGCTTTCGACAAAATTGATGTATTCCTTGATGTTTGGGGGTGTGATTAGTTTGAAAAGCTTATCGAGTCCGCGTGGCTTGAGCCAGAGAATCAATTCGAGCATTGGCGAGCGTGTGAGCTGAGGTTTTGGTGTAAGCCCAGGTCGTCTTCTCTTTTTAGAATTGGCGGGGACTTACCGGATAGAAAAACTGCATGTACTGTACCACTGCATGTGGGATTGATCTGAATGGGTTGTCGCCCGGCTCCTTGATATCGAATGACGTTCCAAAACACAGATCACCCATAACATCAAACACGAGGTGGTCGGAAATGTCTGCAAAGTCGATGACTTTGCCCCATTCCTCTCCAGATTCTGGAACCATCAACTCATTCCATCGATCAATATGCTTGATCATGAACGGCTCTGAGGCACGAAGAGATTTATCTGTGAATGACTGGTTCAGCATCTTACGCCGAGAAGTATGATCCTGCTTGTTTCTCGTATTGAATGTATTGATTTCATGCTCATCCTTTTGCCATGCTTCATAGAATGGAGCCTTTTGAACGTTCGCTTTGTTGTGATAGATATCACGGTACGCTGCAGGGCCACGAAAGAGAACGGTGTTTGGGGTCACTCGTATTTTCGGACCATAGATGGAGAACTGTCGCCAGAGCCAGATGTGGCGGCGACCGCGCGTCGCATGATACCAGGAGGGAATGCCGGAAACACGTGCAAAGAATGGTCCAGGGACCTTTGCCAATGGGTGCAAGAATGCATAGTATACGATTTGACAAGAAATCTGTTTGATAGAGGTTAGATGAATAATGCGCAGGTTAATTTGAACGTGGCGTCTTATCACAATGACACTGAGTGTGATGAAGAATACAACCCCAGACTCTGGGGTGAGCCCGGCCAAGGGAGGCATGATGATATCGAGCAAAGAAAATGTGAAGTGTGAGCTTGATCAGTATTGCACCTTGCGGATTAATATCTACCAGGAAGAAGATGAATACCTAGATTTAAGAGGAAAGAGTTACGAAACAACAATCCTTTCTGGCTTTCTCACCTTATTAAAGGGCAAACAGCAACGGTCCTTGGCCTACCTTGTTACCTGACTGTGCCACACACGTTAGCTTACACAAACCCGCCCCCTCACCCTCCCCACAATTCTCTGAACGTTAATTGGAACATGTACGCAGCAGTACACGCCGCGTTTGAGCGTCACACGGGATGGGTAAAATACCTTCCCGTACCTCGGTACATAAGTTAAACGGCAAGATGCTCTAATCTCTCCCAGCATCGGCGGCGTTGAATCATCTGTAGCCACATCAATACCTTTTTTTTATCTGTTAGAATGGAGAGGCGCCTCGAGTCCCTACTTTCTCTGATAGAGAACCTGTTTCAACTGAGTGGTTCACCAGGGCTTTCTATTGGCGTTCTACACGAAGGGACCACTGTTTTTAACGCAAACTTTGGGCGCATCAGAGCGTCAAGTGCAGCCGCTCCAACACACGACACGCTTTATAATGTCGCCTCAATCACCAAGCTCATGACTGCTGGCGTCGTGGCAAATCTCGTCAGTGAAGGCCTACTCGGGTGGGATGGCCCCATCCGTCATTATCTCCCCGAGTTTGGGGAGAGGCCAGATGAAGTTGGTCAAAAAGCCACCATTACAGACTTGCTTGCCAACCGGACAGGGCTATCTGCCCAAAACACCTTTTGGGGTGTCATGAACGAAGACATCTTCCAAGACCGCACTCAGATCCCTCGTCTAGCCAGCCAGTTACCTGCTTACGGCGAGTTTCGAAAAACCTTTGTGTATTCCACGTGGGGTTATGGCCTGGTGACTGCTGTCATTGAGCGCGTAACAGGGAAGCCTTTCAGCGAGTGCCTAGAAAAGTACCTGTTCGCGCCGTTGGGCATGAAGCGCAGCACCACCAATATACCCAAAGTGGACAACGTAGTCAAAAAACATTGGGTGGATCCTGAAGGCGTTGGTCATGAGTTTCCTTGGTCCGAGTATCGCGGATGGTCTGATGAAACCGGTTTTGGGGGTGCGGCTGCTGGGCGCAGTTCCACGAAAGAGCTTTTGCTTATGTACCAATCCCTTTTACAAGCCTACAATCATCAAAGCATCAACGATACCGACAGCACTCCAGGCTCACCTTTCAAATTTGCCCGAAGACTCTTCACGCCCTACGTCGGCATCGGAAACGCGTCGCCCGAGACCCATGGCTACGCTCTAGGAGCGTACCGCACGCAATTACCAGCAAACCTGTCTTCTGCCAGCTACAACCCCATCTTACTCCAAGACAAAAGTGATTACCAGGTTGGGACGAACAATGTCGGGCGTATAGTATATTACCAAGCCGCTACTTTCACAGGTTATTCCGGTTCAATGATACTGGACCCAAAATCTGAATCCGCCATCGTGATACTCGTCAATTCACTGCCGCTCTTCGACATCGCTGATTTCCTCGGGCAAATACTTCTCACAACCCTCATTGGAGAAGAAGTCAAGACGGACTACCTTCAGCTCGCCCAGTCTATCATCAACACCAACAAACTCGTGTATGCCTCTTACAAATTTGGGCTTGACAAAAAACGAAGCGACACACCAAAGTCTTTTCCGCTAAAGACATACGAAGGGGAATATTGGAACAAAGGGGGGATGATCTGTTACTCTGTGCAGGCCGAAGGCGATAGCCACCTCATGGTCACGATCAAAGGTAGCGTGTTATCGATGTATAGATTGGAGTCATGGGGAGGGGATTTGTTCTGTTTTGTTCCCGACCGACTGTGGGAGTTGTCGCACAGCATGTGGCCGTTCACCTCCATCAAGTCTCGTCTATTCCAGTTCAACTGCAGCAATCAGGGTGTTTTGAGTTTTACTTGGCATCACGACATCACGCATGGTAGCAAACCCGAGACTTTTGTCCGAGCAAAAGCTGCCCAGCCAAACCTGTAGAATGGCAAGATATTAGCTCTCGATAAACCTCTACGGAGACTGGTGATCGATACATGGGTTATAGTTGAACAAATCATTGCAGCGATTTGAGGCTTTTGCATGCACTCCTGAAAGCGGCGTAAAAGTGAAGTCAACCAACTATTTTCGAGAGCTGTGATTTGATGCTGGACTATTTCTGATTTGCTTAATTGATAGAAAAACAAAACCCCCCCACGAGTAGGCATACCTTGAGCGAGGCCACCTTGTGTACATTGCACAACAACTCTATACGAAAGTCCCTTTGTCATTCATCTCGTATTTTTTTCACCGGGAGTTGTATATTAGTCAAGATGTAGAGAAAGAGACATCTCTCAACCCTAGCGCTTACAACTCTCTTCTCTTCATCAACCTTTGTAGTTGTGCGAAGTCAATATCTTGAATTGTTTATCATGTCTGCACCTACGGTGGAACAACTCATGGCTCTTCCACCCAAGTTCCTGGGCCAGGTGAACAACACCAAAGACAGTCTTTTCAGCACCTCCGTGGCCTTCATCGTCTTGAACACCGTGTTCCTGGGGTCTTTCTTATATCTAATAGTTTTTCGTTTTTGTTATATATTAAGTTCTTATAACGACCTTTTTAAGCTACTTCTTTGAACTAGGCCCGGGCAGCCAAGATGGTGCTCGTACTACTGTAAACACGGTAATGAGCCTGAATGCAACCGCAGGTGATGAAATACTGCGCAAATAAAAGAGTCTCTTCTTCAAAGCGGTTACCCGGTATATATAGACACAGCAATAGCAATTTTTGGGACTGCCGGTGATTCTCCGGTGCACAATGCAGTTTCGTAGTCTGTTGCTGCATGTTGACACCAAGCCTCGTGCGCATGACAACGGTAGCTAGTTGGCCCATGTGTCAAGACTCACAGTGTAGTCACGTGATAGAGCATCTACCTGCGTAGCAACTCAACATACCCTACTGCCCTGCTGCCTGAAGCAGTGAACAAACGCGCAGTACATGAATCAATGATGCTGGATGACTCGGTTCAGAACAAATAATTCAAGAAGCCCTTTTCACCGGCACATTATGCATCAATTCATGCGGACTATGCGCTTGAGTGCAAACGTTGAGTGCGCTATGAACAGACGTTGAAGAATTTGCACTTTTCACGAGTGAGAGTTTTATACGTTCGAATACATCGAAATATATTTCTGATGAAGAAATCGTATTCATTATATAGCGTTGTGACAACATGTATCAATCTCACTAGAGCAGTGCAAGTGGAAAAGTCGGGAGCCACTTGTGTATTCCAGAAAGTTGATCCTTAGAAGGTGTTTTTGAGGGACTTGTAGAATATTGGTAAGTCCTCATTTTATTACATGGAAAATTCTATTGCGATCCAGTGTGCAATTCAGTTATTTGTGGTAATGACTCGACTGTTTAAACCTGGAAGTTCCGGAAATCATTGTGCAAACGAACGCACGCCGACGAGAGGATGCACGGTCTGCATGTGACCTTGTTCTCTCACAGAAAAATCTCGATTGGGTATAGCGCGAGCAGCCTCTCAGGCGTTTGCTCATGGTCAGGCTCCATAAAAGTCCTATAGCTTTCTCCCGAAACCAGGTTGACTTCCCAACTCCACCCACAATATCCACAACCACCTGCAAGTTCATCGAAAACTTTGGAAACTTGATTTCCATCCCATCTTGAACTATCTTCAAGCTACTTCTATAAACTCTTTTAACAAAAACTTTATACGTCATTCTCCATAGTAACATGGTCACCACACGATCATCCACGAACCCAAACCCGGCCCTCCCCTCGAAAGCCACAATGAGCTCCAGGGAGCATCACTCGCGTTATAACGACACCCAGGACAACGGTTCTGTGTACGAAGATACACCAGAGCCTGAAAACGCGACAACCTCCAAGGCTCCGTTTATACCCGCCCCTGTTCGCCAACCCCGCCAGCGTACTCCAGAGTACCGCGCTGCAGTAGCGAGCTACCAAGAGGAACAAGTCGAGTGGCTCATAAAAACCCGCGACAACAACAAGCCAGACGAGTATGGCACGCATTCAACGACGAATGGACCACTGACATGGAATGAGGTGGCCGCACTACACCAGCAGCGGTATGGAGGCGAGAAGGTGGTTACCCAACAAGCTGTTTCGAAGCGATATTTAAAGCACAAAGAGAAGTTCTTGAAGAAACACCCAGGGTACCCCAGGTCTATAGAATATAGCACACCGAAGCCACAAAAGCGTAAGACCAGGTGCACGGAGGATAAGGAGAACGAAGAGGACGAAGAACCGCAGGCAAACAAACGAGTACGTGCAGACGATTTCGGACAGTTTCGTACCGATCCACTCGCACAAGGCATCCAAGACCCCGAGTTTAGCGCTGAGACAGCGCTGTGGAATCCTTTCGAGCAATACAACTTCTCCTTTTTCAACGAGCAACAGGTGCCGTTGGAAGATTCCTTCGAAACTGGAGCTGCTGGTTCAGACATATACACTGGCCTGGAGTGGAATCAAGGCACGGAATTTATGTTTCCAAACCCATCATTGCTGCCCATTGATCAGTTGAAGCCACTGTCTTCATATACAGATGTCAACTTTGATTTAATCAACTGGTCAAACGAACAATTGATCGACAACTTCCCAGGCGAGGTGCCAAGCGACACCCAAGGAAATGGAACATGGATTCCCGAAACCCCAGTCATGTCTGAGCCTCCTTTTGAACTTTTAGACTACATGCCCACCCCAGGAAGCCAGCTTGCAAGCAATGAAAACTGGAGGTACGTCGTCGCAACTGTCATCAACGACAACGGCGAAGACCTTGGGAATGTTCATATTCCGGAGAACCAATTGAACGGTCGATTGCCATGGTTACAGCAGCAGCAGTGGACTCCTGACTCCACAGAGCGCAACATCACGATATACGCAAATCGACTTCTCGCCGTCGAGCGATACGCCATGTGCCTGGATCCGAGCTTCTCCTTATCACATACTCTACCAGACGTTGACCTTAGTCTGCACGGATGTAGAAACATTATATGGACAATCGAGAACCTCATTGAGCTATATCTGGTCGCATCACAGTTCCAAGATGAGGAAGTCAAGGATCGAATCATCTGCATGTGGAAAACCATGCTTAGAACCGCCGACGAAATCGAAGTATGTCGCCATGCTTTCAACCGTCTTTACACAGGTACACCGCCCGATCACATGGGAGTCGATGACCGAGCGCGGTGGTTTTGGTCGGAGGTCATCCACTGCGCTGGCTTAAGCAATGATGTTCTTGCTCGTGGGGGCGAAACTATCAATGACGAGCTCTGCAGGGATCTCCGCCAGCTAGCCACCCAGGGTTCGGAAGTGCCATCCCCATTGGAACTCGACGACGAAACATTTGCACAACGATTTATGTGGTTCGACAACGCCTCAGAGGGTTATGAGGCTTATTGGCCCGTAATCGATTATAACACTCTAGCGGCCCGATTGATGGCTGATAAGGGATGGTACGACTCCAACATGACTCCGAGGATTGAGAGCATGTTGCGAGATGTTCATTCTAGGGTGATGAGTCTGAATATCTAAATGATATTACAGAAGGGTTTTATACGAGGAGTGGGCCATGAAGTATTACAAAGCTTTTTTTTACAGACCAAATCAGTACGAACATGAATAACATAGCCATATGCTCGGAATTCACGCAATGTTTGGAATTCCTTGGAATCGATCTCAAGAAGGGACGAATCTTGATGCAGAGCAAGTAAAAACTGTTTGTGGTATTTAAGGAAGAAGAAAAACTGGTTCAATGTTGTATTCTGCAGTCTGTGTACGAGTATAGGATCAGTTTGTGTACAGGTATTGACCTTCTTAAGACAAACGTAATAGTTGATGAAGTGTTCAATTGTGACGGACACGAAGGGACGAATTTAGTGTTCTGTGATACAATCCTGATGGTTGAAGGAATTCTAGAGAAATCGAGCAAAACGAATACAGCTACTTAAATTCCCCACGCATTTTAAGTGAACCGGTGGGATGATTTGACATCCCGAACCTCGATAGCATGATCGTCGTCATTATGTGCCGAGCCTTACGGTCCAAATCATGTCTATCGGTCTTAAATTCGTTGTTTATCATATTTCACTCCGCAATTGTGCTTCTATCAACGTCTTTCCCAGAGGCATGGATATGTAGATTCTATGGTCAAGATTGGCCTATCCCTCTCTATAGATCTCTAACAAAAAGTCCTGCTTCTTAGCAGAACTCTAGTAATCAACTATTTCTATCATGTACATAATCACAATATATGTGCGAGTGAGAAGAACATCAACCTCTGTTTCTAAGACATATTGCTAGCCGTTATATCTCCAAACCTACAGTGTGTAATTGAAATGATGACTAGTAGAATACAACTAATATACTATATAAGATTATCTCAGAGTGATAAGATGTTGCTTACGATGATTGTATGTACATGATTGATAGGTACAAAAATTATAGTGGCGAGGGGCTCCCAACAACTAGCAAGTATATATTTGAGCCTACACCCTTTGTATGTCTGATTGCACATGTCACTATGTGCGCTTATTATGACACAGTGACCAACCTGATTATTTCTTACCTGATCAGCGTCAAGCCTGACCATGTTTTCGCGTCAACTGGTATCGCTTTTTAAAGCTACAAGGTATGTTCCACTTGATGCGCCAGATAAATATTGTGGGGAGGATGGCAGTAAGCGTCGGGGACTCGGGAACGCGCGAAAACACTGAGACCTCTAGCGAATTAATCCCATGATTTTGTGGCTGGACTGTTCGTAGCAAAGGACTGCGCAAAAACTGTTCGATGCGTGCCTCAAATTACACCTGAGGCTTTGACGTTACACAATGGACTGGAAGCTTGGACGGGGACGGGTCGTAATGCCCCCCTGCTAGCCGAAGGTTGTGTTTTGAAGTCCGACACGCTTCGGCCAATACCATCCCGCTAGTGACATCGACGATACTAAGGTAAATGAGCATGGTGACTAAGAAATGTGAGCCAATTTAATCGAAGTACGATGAGAATGGAAATCATTATTGTTTGTCTACGGCGTTACATGTTGTTAGAGAGGGCATTTAATGCATAGGATGAGCCATGATTGCTGAAAAGGAGCATGTAGACGGGAACGATCACATATCCGTACATCTGCCTATTCGGGGATTGAACATTAGCCACTAAGTATCAACGACATTCCATCGGACACTATAGATCGGCGCCAAAAACGATTTAGTCTCTAGTCTGGGCTCTGCGTATGGGTTGGACCTGCATCCCGGTTTGTCTCAAGGAGTGCCCTGGCAGCCCGCGTGTTGAATTGCCATATACCTAGAAAGGCCACGGTCCCCGAGGACATGAACTGCATCATACTACCTATAATTCTCTTGCTACACCGATTTCGTTCTTGTGTTCCTCGAAGTCCACTCCTTCGATCTCATTGACTCTCAATCTCGACTCTATCATTAATAACGATCAACAAAATCCCTCAAAATGTCTTGTTACTCTCGTAACGGGACAGTTTTAACTCAGAAAAACAGTATCAACTACATACCATGTAACGTAACTGCGCTCGCGGAAAACAAGCACACATCATGCTGCGCGGCAGGGGACCTGTGTCTCACAAATGGCCTCTGTCGTAGTCAGGACGACGAGAACCACCAAGGCAACCAATATTTCCGTGTTGGATGTACCGACAAGTCCTGGAACGACCCCGCATGCGCCGACGTCTGCGCAGGAAAGGAAACAGGAACATTGGCTGCGCGAGTGTTCAACTGCCTAGTGTCCGAGTCGTGGTGCTGCTCACTACCTCAAACAACCAACACGAATCAAGTGAATCTGGCGTGCTGTTCGGCACAAGACTACACATTCAAGTTTGCAGACCCGATAGCATATACGACAGCGAACCTCTCGACACCACGAATATCATCCATACCGAGCGCCCCAGAAGCACCGCAATTATCTAGTTCTCGCCCTCCATCGTTGCCTTCCACAAACGCGCCAGTTTCTACCTCTACACCCGCATCAACACAATCAAACACGCAACAAGCGCAAACACAGGTACCTACCACAGATAATGCAAGCATCAAAGTCGGTCTCGGAGTGGGCCTTACCCTCGGCTTCCTCCTCATCGCCGCAATCATCGCATTCTTCGTAGTCCTGCGACGCAAGAAATCGAACGAGCGCAGCGACCGAAACCGAATGCAGCAACTGGAGATCGAGCAAGAACATCAGTCCCACGAGTACCACCAGTACGGCCTGCATGAGCTACAGAGCAGCCAAGCTAAGGAACTGGGGGATACGAAAGGATCGTTACCGCCCATCCAGTACTATGCGCACCACGCGACGCCGACGAAGAATCCATTTGAATCGCGTCACCATGAGCTGAATGCGAAGGATATGGAGCCGGTGGAAATGCCGGCGACGCCGGGACTAAAAAAGAAATTTTGAAAAACAAAAGAGAAGGAGAGATCGCAATCGAACGAGACATTCGATTCCGGTTACAACCACCAACATTGTGTGTTAATGTGCATACATCGATTCTATTGTATATTTCGATTTTGGCCAAGACGCGCTGCATTTTACCAGTCCTTCGGATTCTCACTTTTTAGAGCATTTTATTCACACGCACCGCTGGCGAAAAACGTGTATTTTTAGCCTAGCTAATTTTCAATATTAAAACGTAATGTCTGCAAGCTAAACGCTCTTCGGAATATTGGAGTCGTGCAGTTCACGACTCAGTAGATTTAGGCATTTAACTTTCGAGAAATTAAAACAAATACCTGTCCAAATATATCCAAGGACCATCCCGGCAAGTTTTTAACGGCAAAGATCATCGAAAAGCTCCGATTCCTTCGGGCATTAAAATAACAGTGTGCACCAAGACTTCTACAGCGCCCAATTTATCTAAAACTTATCCCAGTTCTTGTCAAAGGCCTTGACAGTCTCTCTCCCTACCCATGCACCAATCTCATTACCTACATCACTGGAAAACTGGAAGTGAATTCCGCCAAAAACTCTACTGTTGCCATTCTCATACGCCGCAGCCGTTAGATTCGTAATCCGCCTCGTGATCACGCCAATGTTATCAACTGTGACATTGCTGCTTTGCAACACATCCACAACATCGGATCCATTGTTCCAGATCTTAAGTACAGCGGCAGCAGCGCCACCGAACGTCGCGTGCGTGGAGAGGTAGTCCTGGTGGTTCGGTGTGGGCGCAAGGAGCGGTGTCCAGGTGGGATCATAAACGTTGCGCCCGCTGGCAAGGTACGTGCCAGGGTATTGGATTGCAGTGACAGGTCGCCAGCTGTTGTAGAAGTACTTGGAGTCCCAGCTGGCAATGGCGGCGTTGGAGAGCGCGTAGTTGAGCTGTGCGTAGAATTTGGCCGAGGTGACCACGTCGGTGGCGTATCTGTTACCGATTACACCGTGGGCGAGACGGTTCCAACCGCTATAGCATAAAATCTTCAGAGGTTTGTTCATTTTGATGTGATGAAAGCGTGGGATTAAGGAGAGAAGGAGAGGGTAGAGGATAATGGTCTGCGCGACTTACATTGGGCTACTCTCGCGCCAGAAGTACGCAGTTTCCGTATCATACGGCTTCCTTACAGTAGAGTTCCTTGCGCCTTGCGTCTTCACCTGGTCCAAAAATGGTTCATATTCCGGGCTCGTGACATTTGGAGGTGGTGGAGCCCGAAATTTCTTGACATCCCCTAGGGCAGCAAAAAGTCGCAGGAACTGAGCTTGCGGAGTATCTGGGACGGGCGAACCACCTGGAGTCGCTTGATACACACCAGGCGCGGGAGGTTTTGGCACATAATCGACGAAGTTGTTGATACCGTCGTCGGCGCGAGCAACAAGAACAGTCCTTGCTGCTTTTCTGCCGATTTCTGTTGCGGCAATGGCGTCTTCGGATAAAGCATTGAGACCTATAGGACCAAGGACTGCCTTGAGCTTTGAATTCACTGTCGCGTAGAGCCGTGTGCCATGGAACGTCCAGAGAAGCGAGTCGTGAGCTGCGTGAGACACGGCGAGCTGTTGGAAAGCGAGTGATTTATCCGCGGATTGGGTCGCAGCGAGATATACTGCTCCTTGGACGATTGCTTCAAACCATCCTGATGGTGGTGATGGGAGACCCCCAATTACAGTCCCATTAACTAAAATGGCTGATTGATCCACCCTGAATCATTGTTAGTTCGATCTGTTTGTACGCGCATGGGCAGAAATCATGTTTAATACCAATATTGAACAATATCCCCACTGTAGGCTGCATGGGCGACTGCGGCGAAGCTGGCGTATAGCAAAGATGCCTTCATTCTGATAGTGGTTTATTGAATCCGAGCAATATTGTATCGCTGGAGAAAATCCATTGCGATTGATGGAACACATTATGTACAAGCAAGATGTCTGGATTCCATGTTCCTATGGATGCATTTGATGCGATACATTGAGCATATGACGTTTTATGCGCCCGAAGCTGAATCCGACCTCGGGATTGGACATGTCCCTATCTCTATCGATTAGCGAACTGTTGAATGCGTTTGCCAAGTGCGGTCCTGCACGGCCAAGCTGATCCCACATGGCGTGGGAACCTTTGTTTATCAGGCATGTAGTCAAGGAAAGAGTTTTGATTCGCTTAGCCAAACTTAATGGCTGGGTAGTGATGTGGAAACATGCCCTATATGGGGATTCATCGATGTCGGTATATAGGCACATGCAGGTCCGCCAAATGGTGCGATTTTGATGCGGGATCCTGTGCTTATGACGTGAATACGAGAAGGACAAAGACACGCCGAAAAAGACATCATTGATCATTACAACAACGCTGAATATTTCTATATGCGATTAGGCTTGGCGCACTAGTTACCTATCTTTATGCCTCCGTGCTACTTCAAGACCTTTATCGTTACGCTGCGTTGAGAACACCTGGGATGAAATCGTACGTTGTCGTGGAATTGTTGCCGCGTTTTATGTTTCCCGTTTTGCGGCAGCGAGCTGCCTCTCTAGTATAGCCTTCCTCCCCTCTTTATCCTTCTGCGAATAAACACAACGGAACATGCCCACTGCTGGCTTTACATCCTCAAATCCAAACTTTGGATACAACGCTTGTCCCATTGGATCCGCCACCAGACTGACATACGCATGCGGCGCGTGTGCATCCACATGGTCTACCAGCATCTGGGAGATGCGCTTGCCGATTCCCTTCCGTTGATGGTCCGGATGTACCGCGATATCGCACATTATGAGAAACATTGCGCCGTCCCCCACGAGCCTGCCCATTGCGACTGGATTTTGTTCCGGCGCGGGTTCGCCGTCAATCATGTGTTTGCGCTCGTAGGCTACCAGCATATGCCATGAGTTGGCGAGAGATCTGGGGACCGACTCGCTCATCGCATCGGGAGGTGGTGGGGTGAGTCCTGCGAGCTTTCGAAGTTCGCGATACCATTCTGGAGATGGTTTGCCTGGAACTATAATGTATTCTGAGTTGTCGGACATGATGGTTTCAGTATGGAAGAGTGGGGTAGGCAGGTATGCAAATAAACGATGATAATTTTCTCAGTCGAGATATCTTTGATGGGAAGCAAGTCTTCTATGGTGGCTGTTTTTCGCCAAATGATGCGGCTCACATGAATTTATATGTACTTAGCTATCAAGAGACAGGTGTTATTCCGTGTATGTCCGCCGTTTCGGAATAAACAGTCGCTGCTAGGCAACAGACCGGACGATGCCTAGACAATCAATGTCAGTTAATGCGAATTTGTCAGCTGGAGCGCAAATCAATCTGAATCCAGAACTAGAGATCAGCTCTGGATACATTGTTCGAAGAAATTTTTAGTAATTGTACTGTAGCTGCCGAAGCTGAAATTCCAGTTTTTCTTGTCGGGCTGAGTCAGTTGAGAATGCACCGCTGTCTCTTTGGGGAAATTGATCTTGGCCATTGCCGCGTAGATGACGCGTGTACACGTGAGAACGTGCCGAATAAGTTCACGCTTCCACGTGATGTTCTTCCAATTGCTGTTTCAAATGTTGACACATGCACTCATGTTGTAACAAGCGCTGACCATTGCCTTGCTTTTGACACGGATGGGGATGGTTCACAAAAAAGAGATGATGATCACGGGAATTCTCTCCGCTAAATTGTTCTTGCGCAGACGCTTGATCATTTGAATTAATTAATGGCACTGATAAGAGTAAGATCAAAGCATTTTGCTGTGCATTTCTCATTGACCCGCTTTTATGATTTTTTGGGGGCATTCTAATTTGCAAGGGAACTAGTTGCGCCGAGCTCGATTTCTACTTGTCCCACGGGTACCTCTGAAGCTGAGTGTTAGAAGCATCGATCGATACTGCCAACGATATATCTTTCTGTTGAAATGGTATTCATGTTACAATAAATAAGTGCGAAGATGGGCTGCACAATCGCCTGTGTTGTGCTCTCAAGCTATCCTCTCTTATTCAGAATCTTCACACCCTCTGGAGGGTTCCTGATCATGGCGAAGCCTTCACCCTCGCCTTCCACGCCCTCAAACCCAAAATGTTGATATATGGCTCTAGCAGCAGGCATGGCCTCCAGATACATCGGTGAAGGAGGTGTCTCCTTGTCCGCCAAATCAATAGCATCACGCAATAGTAAAGACGCTACCCCACGCCCTTGGTGTTCAGGTACAACCCATAAGGGCGCAAGATGCCAATGTCCAATGCCTTCTAAGTATACAGCTCTAACCTTGTCCCATAACAAAAAGCTTCCTTCTTGATAGGCTTTGAGATCTGTGCTGCTCCAAAGCTCATCCTCATAGTCTTGAGTCCACCCCATCTTCCCTCTCCAACCTAGCAAATCGCTCGCATCCTTGCGCCATAGGTTCAGAATCTCAGACTTAGTTCGCTCGGGTAACAGCCAGCCTGCGTGGCCAATGACACGGTTTGGTGCGGAAGAGTCGTATTCTGGCGAGGAGGGTGATAGGGTGGCTTTGGTCCAGCGAGTATGGGGTTTGGAAAGGCAGGGGATCATGCGTTCAGCAAAGCGGGCTATGCGGACATCTTGTTCAGCACGGATGTGCGTAGGTTCAATCTTGTCAAACCAGGGCACAGGGAATGACGCGTAGTAGCCCTCCGCCTTGATTTTTGTTAGTGTTTCCGATGGAATTTTAAGGCATGGGGAAATGTGTCAAGACTGACTAGGGACTTGAGATCGTCTTTCGTAACCTCGGATATAATGACTTCGCCATGCGCGAAACGACGTTTCTTGTCTCCAGTCGAAGTAGCCATGGCCGGATAAGACTGTTTGAGGAAAAGAATAAAACAAGAAGAGACCGAGTGGCACAACTAAGATCCAGTACTCTGTAACGTGCGCTGGATAGGAAAGATGACCGCACTGTAACCTCGAATTCCCAGCGCTCAGTCAATGCAGGGAAGCAGACTGGAGAATTAAGAAGAGAAGCCGATAGAACGGTTGAGGGGAGTAGTCAGACGAGCCACTACGCCGCTGCGGCCCGACCGCAGGTAGCTGCATAAGCAAGAGTCTACCAATTCTGCATACAGCCGGTGCTGAGCTTCGGTGAACTCTAGGGTGGTTAGATTTTATTATTTTTGACTCATTTTGCCGCAAGAAAAGTAACTGTGGTGAACCTTTACCTCCACCATTTATTAAGTCAAGTCCCGAACAACAAACATTCACATATGTTAGCTACAACATGTAAGTACGGCAATCTGATTCAAGGTGCGACGTATTTCTTTTGATCTCGTTGTCGGATATTGCCAATCTTGCCTATTCCCTTAACCCCGCTGCTTATACTGTGAACGTGAATAGCCTGATTCTAAGCAAACCTCTGTACTTCGATGAAAGTCAGTATCTATGTAGTTTTGCCTGTCCCAGCTCTCCTCTCTCGAGAGTTGTTGTAGCTGATGTCTTAGGTTCGTTGATGTCAACTTGGAAGTGGATGGTTTTTCTATTGAATCATAGGTCGCAATATCTGCCTTTCAGACCTACTGCGAATCCTACGACATTTTCATTGCGTGTGCGATTATTGACATCAAGTGATGAGTACACATACCGGCTGCGCACGTCTTTGTGACATATTTACAATGTTCTTTATATTTTTTAAATAAATTCATATTAATATGTACCCTTTGGTAGGAATTACGCCCTTCCGCAACTCATGAGACTTTAATATATAATGAGCAAGGTTTCGCTTCTTGATAACAGTAACTAGTGCTGAGTGCGTGCGCATCAATTGATAGCCATGAATCATGATGGATTTCAGCTAACCTTGATTCGACTTAAATGAGCTTATGTCACTGGTTCGCGCACGCGTCGAACCTCCTTTTTTTTATTTTTTAATCGCTTGTTACACAAAACATTGATAAAACCGTACCTTTTGCCGTGCGAGCGCCCCTCTCTTGGATTGTCTTGCATTGACATCTTCTATCCATCATCCACTCATCGCCCATTTAATATATACAAAGGTATCGTCTGAAAAATGCCTCTGTTCAACTTCAATACATCTCCCCAACCCGGTGCACCCGGCACCTCCGTTTCCAATTCTCGCCCGGCCCTTCAACTCCTAGTAAAACCGTAGAGTCGAAAGATACAATAAACGCACAGCCAGCATAAGCTACCGGTAGCTACAATCAACGATACTCCAGTGTGGGATTCGCCAAAACATGGTGCATGGCAGCCCTCCCCTGACTGGTTCGCTCCTTCAGGGCTGCCTAGTATGAAAGGTGTTGCGGCAGATAATTTGCAGAACAGCCACAAAGCCCTACCTATCTCAAAGCGGGAACGGAAGAAAACCACTAGTCCAGAGCCTAAAAAAATGATCGGAACGGCAGCTCACCCCCAGGCAATTGACAGCGAAATCACTAAGCTGAACACGGCTTTTCTCAACGCTTCCATATCGCCTGTCATCCCATCAAAGCAAGAACATCAAAAGACGATGACTCGGGGTTCCTCTAATGCTGTACCCACCCCACAAGCTTCAAATGTTTACAACGCACTGGTAAAGTCTACTGTGGATACTTCTACGGTTGACTTTAGCGCCATGGATTTTCTGATGACCAATGATGATTTCGAAGAAAATGTTAATATCGACCGTCGCGCTGGCGTCCGCCATTCGACCCTTGTAGATGAGCACGTCATTGGGGCAAGGGACACGAAAGACCTTATCCCTCAATTCGGATTCATGGGTACTCACGATCAAAACTCCCAGAAAGCAAACTCGAAGCTCTTTCTAAATACAAATATCCCTTTCTCGGCGTTTGTATGTGGCGTGCAGGGCAGTGGCAAATCTTACACAACTTCTTGCATTCTTGAGAACTGTTTGGTTTCTTCCGCAATTATTGGTACATCGCAAAAGCCGCTCTCAGCTCTCGTTTTCAGCTATGGTCCCTTCACAGGTGATGGTACTGGTTTCAATGTCAGCGAAGCTGCTCTGCTAGGAGCGCCATCTATTGGAAATGCTCATGTCAAGAAGATCAACGTTCTTGTCTGTGAGACGAACTTGTTGAGAATTCAGAAGTTCTACGAGCGTTTGCCTAATGTCACTGTCATTTATTTCAAACTCGACCCTAGAAACCTTGGCATTGGTATGTGGTTAACTAGATCCCTATGAAGCCCAGGTAAACTAACTGTCAGTCAGATTTGATGCTTACCCTAATGAACGTCAATGAGTCGGGTTTTGTGCCACTCTACATGGCTGCAGTTTTACAGATTATTCGCAAATTGGCCACCACAAATGTGAATTTCGATTACGGGGCATTCAAGCAAGCTCTGAAGAGCCAAAGATTTACGTTTGATCAGCAGAACCTGTTAGATATGCGCTTAAATTTGTTAGAATCGTTCCTTGATCTCGACGGGGCCTATCGGAACAACATGCAGTTCAGGCCAGGAGAGATTACGATCATGGATTTGAGCTGCCCATTTGTGGACGTCAACACGGCATGTATAGTGTCTAAGACCGGCCTGCAGCGGTACATACAGTCCGAGACAGCTGGGAAACTGGTGGTTTTGAACGAGGCGCACAAGGTATGTAATGTCCATGTTTCCTCACGTTTTAGTTTATTCCACTTTTGCCTCCTCGCTATAGCATGAACTAACAGTTTCTCCAGTACATGCTCGACGTTCCCGGCGCAAGAAGCCTCAATGAGACCCTCCAGCAAACTATTCGCGTCCAACGTCATACCGACACGCGCGTAGTCATTTCAACTCAGGAAGCCACTCTCTTGACGAACTTAATGCCTCTGTGTTCCATTGGGATAATCCACCGGTTCACGTCTCCAGAGTGGTTTGATGCTATCAAAAAGCATATCCACATCCCTAGAAAAGACCATGATTCGCTTATGGAGCGTATCGAGGGCCTACCCACAGGAACAGCACTTGTTTATTCCCCGAGCTCAGTTCTTAACTACGCTGATGAGCATATTCACAAGGGAACTGGGGTACTTATGAAGATGAGAGTCAGGAGACGAATCACCGCTGATGGTGGACAATCAATTCTGGCCGTATAGCGTACGGCGCATTATCTCTTCGCTGTATAAGTATGGATCCAAATACAGCATGTTGCTAATTTCCCATCTTTCTCTCTGGCTGTTTTTTTTTCAAATCTACTTCCTGGTGTTCGTGATGGCTTGGTTACTAGGCGGGTCAACTGATTGTTGAGATTCATAAGCTTTCTTTGTAATGCATATGGAAAGACAGGTAGACGTGTATGAATATTCACCCCAAATCGAATTTGATCTTCAACAACACTATAGTTCAAACACCCCTCGTCCTCAACGTATCTACTCAGATACCTTGACCGTCTCAACAGTAGGTTGTTCCTTCCCTTGAACACTTATTTGATCGTTGTCGCTGTCGACAGCAACACCCATCTCGCTGTCGAATTGAAAACCCTTGAATTGGCGCGTCGCAACGCCGTTGTTGTACAAGAAGTCGAGCTGCTCGATAGAGAAGCCTTTCATTTCCGGCACGATAAAAAATACCCAGGCCACAGTAACGAAGGAGAAGGCGCTCCATATGAAACCCTGGTGTTGTGGGTTGTTAGCGGGCGTGCCTGCAATGGAGAAAGAGTGTATAGACCGGTAGGTAAAAGAGAAAGTGACTCAAATCATGAAAAAAACAGGGATTGAATGAAGTACATGGATGAAAGAGGGATCAAGACTCACAATCTTTCCACCAAGATTCCCATACCCCTCATTCTGAAGATACGGCGACACAGACGTGATCAAAAGACTCACGCCAAACCCAAAGAAACATGCGATCGCCTGTACTTTCTCGCGGTTGCGCGTCGGCGCCGACTCAGCTGTGGTAATCCAAATAAGCGGAGATTGAATACCAAAAGAGATGTTACACAGAAAGATGAGCGCAATAGACGCTTTACTGGTAGCAGCTGATGGGGTTTCATATGCCACTACTAAAGCGGACACGATGATGAGGCAAATACCACAGAAACTCGCCGTCGAGATGAGGATGGGACGTCGACCGACGGTATCTGGCAGAAAATGGCCGGTCAGGATGGCCACGTAGTAGAGGGTGTAGATACCCATGATTACGGGGAACACGTTGGTGATGCCAGTGGCTTGGAGAAACGAGACGATGTAGGCATTCATGTATGAGGAACCCTGGGCTTGTTGCAGCGATTGGATGCCGACGGCGATGAGGAGGCGGCGAAGGTCGGGACCGTGCATGAGATCGACCCAGCGTGAAGCTTCTTCTCGTTGACGCTCGGCGTCGATGGCGATTTGGATTTCGTCAACGTATTTTTGGGCATCGAAGGAGTTTTTGGGGGTGGAGAAGAGCTTGTTGGACGCGGCGATGGCATCCTCGCGACGTCTGAAAGTGGTTTGTTAGTTTGACCCTTCATGCAATAGGCGAGACGTACCCTTTCCACATTAGCCATCTTGGAGATTCTGGCAGGAATGGTGACGCAAAAATCATTATCGACGGGGCGATAATTTGGAGGCCGATAGGTATGAGATATGCAGAGGAGGTCGTGCTTTTGGCCGAAGCGTATACAACCCCAGCCGCCAAAATGACACCTAAGATCTGGACGTTTTGGTATATGCTAACGGAGAATCCGCGTGCAGCAGCAGTTGATGTCTCTGAAAGATAGATAGGCACAATGTTGACAGCTAGTCCCATCGCGATGGAAGCAATGACTTTGCCAACAACAAATTGACTGAAACGTCCTGTCCCGCCGATGGCGCTAGTCACTTCGATCAGAATACCGACGATGGATACGAAACCTGTGGTGACGAAAGACAGTTTGCGTCCTACGAGGTCATTTAGGTACATGGCAATCAAGCAGCCAATCACTGAGGGGAAGCGTTAGTTGTTTCGCGTGCTTTTTCATATTCTTGAGCCACAGACTTACTGATGCCACCAGATTGCACTGAGCTACCAGCCGACAGCTGCGAAGTAGATAGATTGCATTTAGCCATCCCATCCACGTCGATACAAGAACCATAGTCTGAAAGGAACTTCTGCGATCCAAGAATAGTTCCCCACCAGCCATTATCGAATCCCTGTATCATTTTGTAAATAGAAGCGAGTTTAGTAGCATATGTAGCACTTACAAACAGAAAGGCTCCAACGGAAGCAACAAACATACAGCCAACGCCCGTAGGCGTTGTACCTCTCAGATACGTAATCATTTCGAAATTGCTCAAAAGAATTGATGGAAATTCCCAGTCGGGGTCACGACCTTGAGGGAAGGAGAGACCACTTCATCTCTATACTGCGTCCGATAATCAACTTTCGGAAGGCCATCAAGAAATCTAGCCGAAATTCAGATAGGAATGATAAGAATGCCGCCGCGTGATGGGCCATTCAAGGATCCAAGCCGTTCTCCGCAACACACCAAACGGTTATCGTGATCCACATTTGGGAGACTACTAAAACTCGGCCGTGACTCGCCCGAGTCAGTACCATTCTGACCAATCACATTGCACGCGCCCTAGATATCTCAAACCAAGAGAGGAGAAGTAATTGGGGAGGATCTGCGTGGGGCAACAGGGACTTTTCGGCAATAAAAGGGCAGATGCGACGGATGTAAGATGGCTATCTTGTATTTTCTTGCGACAGATCTCAACACTTTTACACAATGCCACATTACGAGAGCGAACCCAAGATTGATACCGAGGTCCTGACTGGTGACTGGCGCGATGACTTGTTCCGGGATGGCTTTGTGGTAGTCAAGGGAGTTTTATCGCCGGATAAGGCTCAAGACTACAAGGATCGTATGTTTCAGTGGCTCGAGACTTTTCCATATGGCTTCAAAGCCGACGACCCTTCGACATGGGGTAAGGAGCATCTCCCTGAGCACATGAAAGGTGGTATGTACCACGGATATAAGGTGCAACACGAGAAGGTTATATGGGATGCGCGAACGTAGGTGAGATCCATATCCATGACGTGGTTTGCACTCACAAATAACAGAGAGCCCGCGCTTATCGATACCTTCGCAAAGCTATGGGGTACGAACGAGCTACTCGTGTCGTTTGATGGTATGAATTTAACGTTGCCTACACCTAATATGCAACCGTCAACCCCATGGCCCCACGTTGATCAGAACCCCAAGCGCAAGGGTATGCAATGCGTCCAAGGAATCCTCAATCTAGCCCCGAATGGCCAAGACGACGGCGGATTAGTCGTACTAAAAGGATCTCACAAACTCAACGAACTGTTCTTCAAGACACACCCGGAAACCAAGGGAGCTGGAACCTGGGGATCGTTTGACTGGCACGGTTTCGACGAAGAAGAAGTGGAGTGGTTCAAGCAACGTGGATGTGAAATGATCAAGGTCTGCGCAGACCCAGGTGATCTAATCTTATGGGATAGTCGGCAGATTCACTATAACAAAGTACCAAGCTCGGATAACGTTAGGGCAGTCATGTACATTTGCTACACTCCGGCATCCTTCGCTTCCAAGGAGGACCTTGAGAAGAAGGCCAGCTATTTCCAGCAACGCATCGGCACTGTAAGTATTAAATTTTTTTCAGGAAGGTACAAAGCTAAAGATTGTAGACGCATTGGCCTCACGCAAATATTTTCTTGCAGGAGGATAAGCACATCAGGCTCGGCAAGTCGGATATATTTCGACGCGATCGGCCAGCGTACGAGCCCGAGGAGAGTGATCTGGTGTTGAAGCTCGCCGGCGTCAAGGCATATTGAATTCGTGTAGTATAGAAAGCGCTTCCCGAGCCAGTTTGTTTCCAACTTGTACCGTTCCCAATAGCTTCTTGCTTTGTCTGATTGCCTCAATGAATTGTGGATTTTGCTCACCAGCTCTACGCACTTCTAAAGCCAAGGTGACGGTGGCGGAGAAAACAAGCATCGCAAAGTCCCTGTGATCGATAAGTATGGGATTAATTCTGATAAGACTAGGTTAAGAGAGTGTCACCATGTCCGTAAGCGATTGAACGTCTCTGTGGTAGAGTTCGCTGAGTGAATCATGCCCATGGCTGAGGAGATACAAACTGATCTTGCACGAGCAAAGTTTGTTGAGCCTTCCAGCCAATATCCTTGTAATATGAGATTGATTGCCAAACGATAGTAAAGAAGCACCATCGCGAGACTGGTTTTTTGTGTAACAATCCATGGGTGCTGGGCTTCCAACTCCTGCTGATCATGGGTCGTGCCCTCTTCGTCGTATTGTAAATGACATGGCAGTTGTTCAATAATTGTCGCAAATTCGTCATCAGCTTGTATGATAAAATCCTTTACTCCCAAAGGCGACCATTTGCGTAGTCGGAGCTTTGCATGGAGATTATGATACACGCATGCTATACGTGCCATGGTGATGTGATACTGTACAGGACGAGGCGTTTCTTTCGGTAAAGAGCAGCCGTTGAGGAGTTCGACTGTCAGCTCCCCGCATCGATCACTGATTTCGAAGTCTACGTTGGCGATGCATGGAGGACGGAGAGGAATCCACATCCATTCGCAAATCACTAAAGTCCACCAAAGTCGCCTTCGCGACTCTTTCTGAATGATTGTCTCGCCAGGGTTCATACCATCTGACCCGAGATTGAGTTGCTGCGCAACACGGATGGCGATCACCCAGAGATTTGCATGGCGATGGGTTTCGCCTATAGTTGAGGCCACACTGCCCATAACCACAATGGCGCGCACAACATCGATATGTGACACTTGAAGAAAATCCCCTCGATCTAGATAGAACAGTGCTGCGTCGAACCAATTTCGAGCCAGATAAATGCGCGAACAGAGAGACACATCGGTTTGGGCAAAGTCATCGTCGCTCATGAACGCCAAAGCCGAAGCGAGTGCTCCGAAGTAAATTGCCAACTATAGCGGATCATGCGTGGAAAATGATCCGCCTTGAGACCAAAACTGATCGTGCTTGAGGCGAAATTCGGGAGAAAAGAAGGCGAAGTGTACTCATGACGTCCATCTTTCGGCAAATTCAATGAACTGTCGGCTACAATGTTCCGTCGGAAATACGATATCGGCAGGTGATGCGACAGTCCTAGATTCGCGGACCTAACCGACTGCTTGGTGAAGGCGCCGCTCATAGTATTCAGTCAGATCAAGAGTTGGAGCAACGGAAAGATGTGCCTCGTGCGAGCGAGACACAATCTCAGCCAGCCGCGCATTCTCTAGTAACAACTCGGCCATGGATGGGCTGGAACTGGGGATATCGGCGGTGCGAACGCGACCGCGAACGATCACCACCTCGCGTTTACAGTTAGCCACATTTCCACGACTTATACAGGCACGGCAAGGAATTGTTCGGCTGAATTTGACCTTTCTGGAAGCGCATGATGTGCACGATAAGGGCGCACGTTGAGTTGAGCGATGGGTGTTGGGCATTGTGTAGAAACTCGTTGACATTCCCGAGGCAAGGTGTCAGCTCGCGTCGCGCGAGCGTCTACACTACTTAGTTATGTATGATGCATTCGGCCCTATTTACATAGCCTAACTACATATCTAAATGGCTTTAAATACATAACTTGTAGGGTAGAAACACTGACGGTCGAGAGGAAATGATTAACAAGACTCCAAGTTATCAAGTCATAATCAAATGTGAGTGAGCCGTTCGATTCTGAGTTCGGCTAGGAACAATAACGCCCCGTCTTCCATTACTAAATTATTCACATTGGCTATATCATCACTCATCCACAACTGTAAGCACAAGAGGACCATCAGACTCAAGAAGAGTGGTTAAATCATTACTGTTTTCGATTGTAGAGTCTATGGCAGAAGGACCGAAAGAGGTAGAATATGTGCGTAGGTGAGACACTGGATTGAAATAGAGAGGCGTTAATGCTGGAAGTGTTATATCATGACTGGATTGATTGATTACGAAGAATGCTGGATTGATACTGTGCAATGAAAAGGTTCAGATGCGAATATCACGAAGTTAGGCTTGGGCTTGATGAAGAGAAAGAAGTTAAATCAATTTCGAACGGCTCATAAGTCGGGGCATCCCACCATTTTCGAGCCATTTTCAACTATTCTTCAAAGCAAAGCACGACAAACTGTATTATCTCAATGAGGGTAGGCACGAAGATATCTGATGCGCATGGACGGGTGGATCAGGCTATACCTAGCTCCGCTATCTCCGACTTCGTTGCTCTACGCACTTGCCAAGGGTGGAGCGGAAGTTTGGAGGTGTAAACCCACCAAAAACAACTGGTATACGTCATATAATTGCATGTACCTCTGCTCTCAATGAGATTTAGTGTGTCGGGCGTAACTCAGTAGCTTGCGCATAAGGGACTTAAACAGGCTGCCTCCAACGTGGAATCAGTACATGTATAACGGAGTACCGGAGTTTACACATGCAGCACCCGAGAGACAGACATTTCCATTTGTGACGTTCCCAAAAGCGACAGTGGACGGTAGGGGAATCATATATTTTTCGAATTGTATAAATTCAGCAGTGATGCCGCGAATATGCATACCTTACCACACTATTGAAGAACCAAGAAATCTACCTAACTTCCTGTTGACCTCGCCACTTCCTGAGCAAACCACTGAAGCCCACGAGTTTGGGTTCAAACCGAAAGATCACGGAGCTCAACGATCCAACACAAAAAACCCCGGCCGAACCCTTCCAAGATGCGATCACTCGATATTGTTACGGCAGTCATTGGAACAGCCTTGATAGGCTCGGGCCTTTATGGTGTTTTCTATCCGGCGAGCATGGCCCGCGTCTTTGGTGTCATCGACGTAACCAGAGGCATGACCGTTTTTTATCCTGGTATAGGAGGTCGCAACTTCAGTGCCGGAATTGCCGTATGGGCGTTCAAGTACACTGGCCAACAGAAGGCCATTGGTATTTTTCTGTTGTGTTGGATGTGGGTGGGCGTTGCCGACACTTATTTGTTGTTGACACATTATGCGGACGTGGATACGGTCTGGGTGCATGTGTTCAACATATGTTTGTTGATTGTAATATCACTGAGGCTGATAATGGGAACTTGAGTTGCTGTTGAATGGTTATTGAGGGATTGGAAAGGGCGATCACCAAGATGTCATTGGCTAGGGACGTGTAGAATAGGTGGATCAATTGATGTGGGGTATTGGAGGATGATCACCCACCAACTCAATACTGGCACACAATATCTTGATTAGGGCCACTCTAGGGACCTATCACTGGCATTTTCATGTATCTAAAATTGGATCCAGGGACATAGCAGGTCCGAAACTTTCAAGCGTCAACAAATCCTGCATCGTTGTCCTTTCCATCAAGCCGCGAATGTGACGTGCGCGTAACCACCATACAGTTTCGAGGGTTTTCTATTCGCAGAGAACCCTTGGGCTGAAGCTACATCATGCCACAGAAGTAATACTTACGTTATCCAAACTGAACCTAACGTAATCGTAAACCAGGAAAAGCAATTTTTTGGTTGTTGAGGTGGGTGGATGAAACAAAATTGAAGGCTGTTCGGGAGGATGAGCGCCAAGGACGCCAGCCACTTGGCCAAGAGTTTCAATGAAACCCCAATGTCCTCTAAGACGGTGAAGTCAGAAAAAGTAATAGCAATAAAGTAAATTGGGGTCTTTGTCGTCATTTCAATGAGCGCAGCTCGTAAACTTTAAAAAATGGCGGGGAGGCGTTGGGGTTCTTAGCGCCAAGGCTTCCCCAGCCACCACACCAGCCATTCCCAGCCCTGTGTTTCAACATGGATAAACCATAGCAAGAAGACTAGAAATGCTAGCTTCGACATTCCTGTACTTAGTTCCATATTCTGATGGACGACAGCTGACTTGAAAATTATTTCACAATGGAGAGCCAACACTCCCGCTCAACTCGTTATTATCGCAATCACCGTACATCCTACTCCACCGATCCACCACTTTACAACACTTCATCTTCTTCACCAACAAGGCTTGAACCTACTATTTCTACATCTCCTTCGAGAGATACCCGCGAAAAGAGGCGCAGTGCGAGACTAAGTGGCCCTCGCTCGATTCCTCACAATGGCACTATCTGTGACAACAGCATGTGCGATGCTCCGGAGATCGCGGCTCATGACCGATTGTGTCCAGGACCAGAAGGTCTTCAACTGTGCAGCCGATGTTACAAACGCTTCAAGATTGAACGTAGGAGAGCCAGAGAAGAACAGCGTGTTATGACAAAGGACTGGATGAAACCAAATCGGTCCAGGTCGAAAAGCAATCCGCCGGTTGAGGCACCTCGGGCAAGCCGCAGAGAATCCCAATATCGAAATGAAATATCCAATTCCAAAGATGCTATCCCGGAACCCATAGTAAAGCCTTCTCCGGTCGTCACGCCATCGTCACCCTCTGAGAAGACTCCGAGTTTGCACAACTACCCCACGGAATCTATGAATGACTACGACCGACCCTCGCGACCACCACACCGGAAACACCGGTCCCACCGCGAAAGGAGCAACGAAAAATCTATGTACGATGACCGTAATAGGACTACACCGACCTATGGGGATGCCGAGTTCTACAAATACGGCAGAGCAGAGGAGAGTGGCGACCATGAGAATCGAGGATGTTGCTGCGGCCTCTGGCACAGGAAACGTAAATGCATGATCATCGGATTTGCTGTCATCTCAATCGTTATATTGGCCATCATCATTGCACTTGCGGTCACCCTTACGCATAAACGAGATGAATTCAAGTACGTACCATCGACTGCGCAAGTGAATAGCACGCTGGCTTTCGAATCGGGTGGCGGTACGCGGGATAACGTCAACGACACAAGCATTGGCATTGGGCCTGGTACAGATAGCTACACCTACTACCAAGGAAATGCTTCCAATTTTCCATCCAAAGAGGTAAGAAACACCGCGACTCAAGTTTTCCCCGAACTTCACTGATTTTCCTTCTTCAGAAATGGGTTACATTCAAAGACATGTGGGAGAAGAATTTGGACACATTTAAATTCTCCTGTGGATGGCTTGGGCATGGGAAGGACAACACTCCCGAAATGATCCAAGACATTTACAATGCGATCCAAGACCGAGCAAATGCCTCACTTGTGGATCACCGCATCATCCTCGGCACAGTCCTCCAAGAGACTAATGGATGCCCGTTGAACCCATCCACCACCTCATCTGGCGGTACAAGGAATCCAGGTCTGATGCAATCTCACAACGGGCATGAATACGACGCCAAGCACAGCCGTCTTTCTATTCTTCAGATGATTCAGGATGGGACGCAGGGGACGGAACACGGGTGGGGATTGGTGGACAATCTCAACACATATGGCAACCCTTACAAAGCTATGCGCGGTTACAACAGGTTCGTCACTTCATCTTCACAATATGGAATATCACTAACTTTTCCAACAGTGGTTACATACCAAACAGCGGTGATCTCTCAGAGAAAGCCGGTGCAACCGCCTGCTACGTGAGCGATATAGCAAATCGCTTGACCGGATGGGTTCGCGCGAAGTCAACTTGCCCAGATGATACGCACTAAGTGCGGAGGGTATGTCTTTGATGAAGGTTAAGATATTTATGTAGTATAATGAGACTAGTCTGAAAAGTGCAATCCAATTCACTGTTGCGATGATCTGCATATTCCCATCCAGAACTATTCTCAAAGGCAACAACAATGATTAAATATCTCTCTGTGTTTGTATGCTTATAGATTCCGGTGGATTCGGAGCCATGTTTATTTGCAAGGGATCTGCTTTTGTTGTGGTCGGACCGTGGGGTTTAGAGCGGCTACATTCGAGATAAGTAGTAGGCCACTTCGAAAGCCTCACTTTATACACTTCTGCGGAATAATTAGCTAGTATATTGATTCAAGATCAGAAGTGAAGTCATCAATGAAGCCAACTCAGTTCTGTATATTACAATATAAACTTGTGAGATCTAAGAGTTCTCATAGTAAGATGACGATAATTAAGGAATATTACTTTGAGTTCTACGCTATCTTTCTACGCTTGAACTGAAGGTATGGACCCTGCGTTGTAGCACCGAACGTATCGTACATCTGGAATTCCTTTTCTCTGTGTCTTCCGGGGCCAAGACGCGGTGATCCGGCTCCAATACTGGCCAAGTTTGTATCATCCGGAATTCTGAAATCTCCGTGCCAAAGGATCGTTGCCATGGCGATCAATACTTCGTTAGTAGCAAGTGTCATGCCAACACAGTTCCGAGCACCCACCGAGAAGGGCGCCCACGCTGCTTTAGTTGACTCCACAGTCTCCTTATCTGCTAGCCATCGTTCCGGATCGAAAGTAAACGAGTCCGGGTGGTGAGATTCGTTGTGATGCAGAGCATAAATAGTGGTCGCAACTTCATGTGATTCAGGTACGTGAATGCCGCAGACGGTCGCACCTCCTGGGCCGGCTTCACGGTAAAGCGGCGTGGTGGTAGGCGCAGAGACCCTCATAGCCTCAAAGAAGCACGCTTTCAGATAAGTGCATTTACTCAAATTGCTGTTCATGCCGATGCTCTGGGGTGTGTCAAAGATGTCGCGCACTTCCTGTGCGGCTCTTTTGTACGATTCCGGCCATCGCGAAAGGTACCATAAAGTGCTGTTCATACCGGTGGTGATAGTGCCGCTTCCAGCGACCAGTAAAGCCGTCATTTCAGACGTGAGATCGCCGTCACTCAGACATTGACCAGATTCGCGGTCTCTGTAACGAGCAATTGCGACAATCATATCCTCTTCCATGCCAGATTTCTCTTCTAATTTGAGTTCCTTCAAGCGTAACACGATCCACGAACTCAGGAGAGCCTGCCATCCTTTCCCCAGTTTAGAGATTTTTGGGAAAAGCATTTCACCCAAGTTAAGACGTTTGAACACCACGCTCAGAAATGCTTCAGGCCACTGTATAGCAAGACCCATTCTGGCAAAATTTGCGGTGCGTGCCGGACCGTAGATTCGATTTTCGGGGCCGGTTAGCATAGCTGTGGATCGCCCTACCGTGAGATCGGCGATAAGATCAGTAGCAAAGAATGTGCTCCAGCGTGTCATTTCCCGTGCCTCAGTCCAGACTTCATTTACTGTTGTTGGTCCGAAAAGAGCGTTACAATAGTTGGAGACGTGTTTCAGTATTTTGGATTCTGATGCTTTCATGGCTTGCGGAGAGAAACCCTGAGCGATAACTTTTCGTCGCTTGGAATGGAGCTCATCACTCCCTATGTTGAACACGGTTGGAAGGGGTTGTATCTGGTCATATAAATCAGTATCACATTTTCGAATGTGAGAAAGATTCAATCACCCTCATCGCATCGTATGCTCTCCCTTTAAAGAGATTGTTGTGACGAACATAAATCTCTGTTGTTGGTGAGCTCATGAGTAGACTCAGTTCGCGCAAGATTCATACCTTGCATGGAGTCTGCGCTGTTGAACACAATTCTGTCTGGACCATATCGCACAACAGGGCCTGTGATTTATTGAGAATTTGGCTGGCTTACTACTTTGCTAGCTTTTTTTCGATATCTCATACCATGTTTTTCATGAAGAAGTTGAATCACGACGTGAGTGTCACGCTTTGCGGCGTGGTATGCGCTATAGGCGTTGCTGAGTTTGGCCAGAAAAGGGCCGGGTATATGCGAAAAGGGATGAAAATACACGCGGCGGATGCAAGTATAAAAGATAAAACCACTGAAACCAATGGCTATGTACCAAGCCACAAAAGCCCATGTTGAGCCCCTAAGTTCTTCCATGGCATAAAGAGGTTTCCAAAATTCAGCAAGAATGGTGGGTGGTGACCTACGGTCTATATTAGGCATATGTTAAACAGCTCACGGCTTCGTAAGTCTAGCAGATCAGCAAAAAACATGTCAATGATTTCTTTGCACAGCACAGCTCAATTAAGGGCTTCACTTAGGGCTCCAGCTGCAACTGCTGTGGTCCTCGCTGTTTCGCTATTGTAAGACCTAGACGGCGGTTGACAGAATGGCGGATAAATAGGATTCTAGAGCGCGTCGATCATCCTACGCAGTGTTGTCATGCATTAGCGGAATCCTCCCCAGAACCAATCCACCTCGGAGAAGCTGGAAATGCGATACTCAAATGATAAGAATGATAATTGTATCCCTTGTATCTTCGACCATGTATCGATGAATCGCGAAGTCTTTGAGTTTCTTCTACTGTGTCAATGCAGGGAATAATTCAATTACTATGCCATCATACTAGATTTATTTTATAGAGTTGTCTGTATCTCAGCTCACCTACTGCAAGTCATCTGCAGTTTGAGGTTCTGAGCGGGGATACTAAAGTCCGTGAGAAGCGTTTTCCAGTCGCCTTCAATCTGCATAGATATTTCCCCGTATGATTTCCAAAACGGCCCAGATGGCAGGCACATCGTCCGGCGACTTGTTTTGTTGTTCTGGCGCATTTGACTGCCGTGTAGAGCCACTTACATACATGGATACATCGATCATTGTTTAACGTTTGTCCATCAATCTA
Source organism: Periconia sp. R9002 (assembly GCA_023627715.1). NCBI lineage: Eukaryota > Fungi > Ascomycota > Dothideomycetes > Pleosporales > Periconiaceae > Periconia > Periconia sp. R9002. Next base: position 277,910 of record JAMAHW010000034.1, on the reverse strand, counting down.
TGTAATATCAGACTGAGCGAATCAGCGAATCAGAGGTAAATGAGCACGATTGGAGGATTTAGGGCGGGGAATGTGGGTCGAGGGACGAGACCGGAGTTATTCCTTCTTCAACCTTCGTATAGCCCTTGCGACATCAGGCGGACCACCGGTGTGTCAGCTTTGAGGTTGTTGGAAATGTTATGTTTTCACCTTTTCGGCCTAGTATGCGCCAATAACCCTAATATAGTGATTACACGAGTCCCGAACAGGAAGAGTGTTCGCTAACAGTACGCAGTACTCTGTAACAGTCCCCTCCAACGCTATGCCCGGCCAGGAGAATGTCAATCGGGATTAATGCAACCAGTGCCAACAGCGGATCATTTAGTAAGCTCGGATCAAAAGTCGTTGACATTATTTCACCGCCGGATGCTGCAAGGGTGTGCGAAGCTTATTGAAGATAAAAGTGTCCGATGATAGCACACCATAACGCGTCTATCATCATGATTAATGCGGTTGGTGGCTACAAGGTAGAGCGATCTTTAATCTGGTGAGACTGCTTATCAATGGCTCATGAGTTGGTTATCTATATATAAGATTATAGACTTCCCATATCTAGTCTCATTCTCAAATGCACCTCTATACTACGAAACAGTGAGATATCAACATTCTTACGTACCAACTTGATCTTGGAAATGGAGACAGAGCGCACAGGTTTCAATACCCACCAGGAGCCACATCCTTCCGAGCTGTGCGGTTCTGGAGTAAGCATTACCTCGATCATCCTTATTCAAAAACTGATCCAAGCCTCACTGTAGACAATCAACAGCAATAGCATCAGTATCAAGCAACTCCGAGACGCTATTCCAAGCTACTGTTTCGAACCTTCGCTTTTCTGGTCATTTTTCTATCTCTTTCGCGATCTCGCATACTCTGCTATCCTTCTATTGGGTCTCTGGTATGGTCTCGCCCAGCCACAGGTCCAGCAGTCAAACCTACTGTACTATGGCCTCGTCTGTACCTACGGCGTGTGTCAGGGCATCGTTTGGACCGGCCTATGGATCATTGCTCACGATGCTGGACATAGTGGATTTTCCAAGTCACCAGTTCTGAACGACATTGTCGGTTTTATTCTCCACTCATTCCTACTCGCGCCTTACTTCAGCTGGAAGTCAAGTCATCGCCGCCATCACATATACGCCAATCACATAGAGAAGGATTTGAATTACGTCCCTCCTCAGCGTGACGAGTACGCTCGCAGGCTCGGTATAACCATAGACAAAATCAATGAAGTGGGTGAAGATGCACCTGTGGTTCTGTTCTTCAGAATCATTCTTCAGCAGTTGATCGGGTGGAATTGGTACATTATATCCAACATTACCACCCCAGAAACGGCAGTGGTAAAGAGAGGCTTGTCGGTCTGGCGCTACTCTCATTTCGACCCGTGGGGTGGCATGTTCCGAGATAGCGAGGTCTGGGCAATCGTTCTCAGCGACATTGGCTGCCTGATGACTATCACCGGTCTCTACTTCTTGGAACAGTATCTGGGCAGTGTCGAGCTCCTGTTCTGGGTCTACGTCGTTCCATGGTCTGTAGTCAATCATTTCATTGTCATGATCACTTTCCTACACCACACACATCCAGACGTTCCCAAGTATTCTGCCGATACCTGGACGTTCATTCGTGGCGCAACAGCAACCATCGACCGCGATTTCGGATTCATCGGCACCCATTTCTTCCATCACATCTCTAGCGACCATGTTACCCATCATCTCTTCTCTTCAATCCCGCACTATTACTGCCGCACTGCCAGTGAGGCAATCGTTCCCCTCCTCGGCTCTCATTACCATGGGCGAGGAACTTTCACATATGACGATCTGAAGACTGCGTTCAGAGACTGTCAATGGGTTGAAGAGGATGCGGACAAGGACATGAAATTGGGAATTGGGGACGAGAGTGAGAAAAAGAAGCAGGCTTTATGGTACAGGAAAGGTATTAGTCCTGCCCCAGAATACCATCAACGCAATGTTCCAAAGGTTCAGTAGCCTCTACAAGGCTCAGCCTGTTGGGGAGGACCTGAAAAAGATAAAACTATCCTCGCAGAGTTATACTACTCGCGGTATTGAGACAGGAAAAACTCACAATAATGTCCTCGGCCAGGACGGACACACAGGTAACTGTTTCGTGGAAGACATACAAACAAACTTTCCCTCATTTGTCCGCTGATGCTCAGGATTACTTCGTTGAAACTTTGGGATTCATTCCCTATTTCTCCACACAAGAATGCTTTTTGACTGTACCCAGCCCAAAATTGTATTTTAGTCTTGATAAATAGCGCTGGTAGTTCGGTCTCGGGACTAATAGCACCGAAGATGGGGTTAAGCTCCACAGTTGGGCAAGCCACCTACCCCACGTCTGATCTCCTCTTCCCTTCATTTTCATTTCTAAATCTTGCATCGGCACCTTGGTACTTCTCCATATCTGCATACCATGGCTCTGAATGATAAAGTATTTGCGATTACCGGCGGAGCGAGTGGGATCGGACTCGCCACAGCGAAACTTTTATCTGCACGGGGAGGGACCGTCTGTATCGGCGATCTTGATTCGGTAGCTCTAAAAGAAGCTGGTAATTACTTTGCTACAGAAGGTCGACCATTCCTTATTCATCGTCTTGATGTTTCAAGCAAGACTCAGGTGGAACAGTGGATCAAGGATATAGTGGACAAGTATGGTCGTTTGGATGGCGCTGCAAACGTCGCCGGATACATTGGCAAAGATCATGGAGTGAAGCCGGTAGCGGAACTCGACGATGAAGAGTGGAATAGGATCATTGCAGTCAATCTTACGGGCTGCATGTACTGTCTCAGAGCAGAACTGAACAGTATTACTCGCGGAGGTTCAATCGTCAATGTTTCATCGATACACGGAACTGTTGGTAAGTGCGTCTAGGATGCAGGCGTCCAAGCTCTCCATCTGATGGTATCAAACAGGCATGGCAAATTATGGCGCATACGATGCGAGCAAACACGGTATGATCGGTCTTACGCGAGCCGCCGCTAAAGAAAACGGCGGGGCGGAAATACGTGTGAACGCGGTTGCACCCGGAGCCATCTACACGCCGATGATGCAGAAATTCTGGGACAAGAGTAATAGGCCGAAAAATGCTCCGTTCAATGAGCCTACATCCTTCCAGCGTCAAGGAACAGCTGAGGAGGTTGCCAATGTCATTGTTTTCTTATTAGGTCCGGAAAGTACATTTGTTAGTGGGAGCGTGTACGCAGTAGATGGTGCTTGGTTATAGTGAATAAATATCACATGACATTGATCTGCCTGTGTGTACGTTGTAGCCACTGACGCTTCCTGTGATCATCTGCTTTAGGTTGATGCCGCTAATGATTTCGATCAAACGTCTACGAACGCAAACATACTTCTAATAGTGAAGACACAAAATTGAGCGTAATTTTGCGGAGGTTAGTTCCCCACAAAATGCTCTTGTTGGCAGTGCTATGGAGTATAAGCGAGATGCAATGATTGGTGGTATCAATCGTTATGAGCTGATACTCACCTCAGCCGAAAGGTGATGTTAACGTGATCATGATTCGCACCTTGACATTGACAATGGAATTAAAACTTTCAGAATGTTTCGGGATAGCCATTTTTCGATCACATTAGACGATGAAAACAGCACGACGCTTTTTTATTGCCACCATCATTATCGTTGTCCTGTTCTCGGATTATTTGTACTCTCGCATCACGGCAATGATCTCAGCACAGCGTCCTACCACAGCTATCGTAGTCGGCTCTGGCCTTGCGGGACTTTCGGCAGCTAGTCAATTGATCGCCCATGGCGTTCAGGTTCTCCTCATAGAGCGCAGTGCGAAGCTTGGTGGCAACTCAATCAAAGCCTCCTCAGGAATAAATGGAGCACCAACGCCGTACCAACCTGTTCCAGATGATCAGTTCTATACCGACACGATTAAGTCTGCGGGTAGGGCAATGAAAACTTTTACAGATCGCCGTGAGAAGCTCGTCCAGGCGCTAACTTCGCAGAGCGCGGGCGCTATCGATTGGTTAGTTCACGAGAAAGAGGTTGATCTGAGCCGGGTCGCTATTCTGGGAGGTCACTCAAACCCCCGAACGCACAGAGGCAAAGGAAACACCCCCCCAGGTTTTGCCATTATATCTTCGCTCCGAAAAAGCTTGGAAACCTCGTCACTCTTTCAGTTAAGAACCGAGTGTACGGTGACGAAAATCTTGAAACAGAATTCTCGCATCATTGGCGTAGTGTTAACGGGAAAGGATGGCAGTACTGAGCAAGCATACGGACCGGTCATATTTGCAACAGGGGGTTTTGGAGGCGATGCAGATGGTCTCCTTGCAAGATATCGTCCTGACCTAACTGGTTTTCCATCTACGAACGATCCTCGTCCTGGAGCCCAGCCTCTTCTGACAGCTATTGGCGCGCAGCTTCTTGACATGGAGATGGTGCAAGTTCATCCGACTGGGTTTATCGATCCTGAACACCCTGAGTTATTGTTAAAATTTCTTGGCGCAGAAGTCTTGCGAGGTGAAGGTGGCATTTTGCTCCATGACGGCGAGCGATTTGTCAATGAGTTGGATACGAGAGAGAATGTGACCAACGCGATTACGGCATCAAGTTCGATAACCAATTTCCCCAAGCAATGGAACATACAGCTGGTTCTAGATGAAGGGACATACCAGGCTACTAAAGCACACGTAGACTTCTACATTTTCAAAGGTCTGATGGAGAAAACAATCATCTCAAAGCTAGGAGCACGCGCTTTGCAAACCATCCAGAAGTATGGCCAGATCGTTTCAGGTAAACAAAAAGATCATTTTGGGCGTACAAACTACTCGAACTGGAGCTTGGAAGAAGCGACTTCTGAATCAGTGGTATACGTGGGGAGAGTAACTCCAGTTGTTCATTTTACAATGGGCGGCGTTATCATCGACGAAGAGGCAAGAGTACTTAACGAGAAAGGAGAATGGATAGATGGATTGTGGGCGGCTGGGGAGGTGACTGGAGGGATACATGGTGCAAACAGGTTGGGTGGCTCGTCTTTACTTGAATGCGTTGTTTTTGGCCGGATGGCTGGGGATCTATGCGCCAAGTACATTAAGAATGGGGGAAGTCTTGCGGGTTGAACGATGGGCTACACCTTTTGGAAATTGATATACCCAATCTCTGGAGAACCTGTATCGTGGATCGACTGCCTTTCGTTCCTGAAAAAATGTTTTCATTATACCTTACGAACTTGCCCAGATCACGCCCATTTGCTTCGACAGTACGAATTGATATTAACGTGACAACCCAACGTTTGCAATTCAATGCTGTGGAAAAGCCCATAGCGCACCTACTGGTTCAGCAGTTGCAAGCGAAGATAGCAGTGAGTCGGCTCTCTCGCAAATCGTTGCACAGCCTTGTATGTACTAAGTTCAGAAGGTACTTGCAGAAGAGAAAACTGCCAAACGGTCATAGCGAAGTGAACTCTTAGAGACTGCAAAGCAAGACGACGGCCAAAGCACGCACGGGGACCAAGTCCGAAAGCCAGACTCGGTCCAGCCATAGGATCAAATGTCTCTACTCCTGTAGAGGAATCGATGCGCAACCATCGCTCAGGCTTAAACACCTGTATATCAGTATCCTCCCAGTCACCAGTCAGACCTTTCGTAGAGTGGCGGCGACGCGCACCAGGACTTCGTTTTACGTCTTCAACTGGAAGTGCAGGCTCCAGATATCCGGGACCGTTAGCCATTAGGAAAACATCAGTTCCTTTTGGAATATGTCGGCCGAGAACTGTCGTATCATTTTGGGCAGTGCGGACGACGAACGCAATTGTGTTGGCATGTCGGAGCACCTCTTCCACGACGGCATCAAGATATGGTAGATGTGTTTGTATTAATTCCAGATACGTAGGCGCACGTTTTTCGGCTATGGCGGTGGGCAGCATGGCTCGCAGTGAGTTTCTTAAACGATTTTGTACTTCAGAGTGATCAGCCAGAAATTTGACTCCCCATGCTGCCGCGGTTGCAGTTGTATCGTGCCCCGCCACCATGAAACCGAAGAATTCGTCGGCGATGGCACGTTTTCGGTAAGAAGGGAGTCGGCCAACCTTTGCCGCTACATCGCGCTCACGCATTAACACTGAATGTAAAGCATTGCTCGGCGTGGTAGCATCGCTTTCAAGTAGCGCAATCGCCTCTTCCGTTCGCGCGCGCAGCCAAGCGTCTTTGATTGCCTTCGCCTTGCGCATATAAGGTAGCTTGCGCAAGAGCCAGGACGTCAACGCTGGTGCAGGCGATAACTGAGTATCTGTTACCGAGTTGGATAGAGTCAACACTGCCTGGAATATTGCGGGTACTTCGCCGTCCGGGAATACAATGGGCTCTTCTAGCGGTTGATGTTTTCGCTCCAAATTCCGATTCTGCTCAACTGCATGGACACGTCGCACCGTGTTGCTGTCGACCTCGTCCAAACCAAATGAGGATGCAAATATACTGTCCAATGCCCAAAATGTGAGGTCGTGGTGCGCGGAGAAAGGGTGACCCCCGGCATGTACAGATTTGGCACGCCATAGCTTCATCAGGGTGCATACTGATTTGTACATCGCTGGGCCACTAACCTCGCGAATGAAGGAGGGTGCCATCAAGTGGTTGATGAGGTTTCGGTTGTCCTTGAAGCGGGCATCTGTAGACAGAAAAGAGATGTGCTGTTCCGGCAGGATACCACCAACAAGTTCGCCAAAAAATGCGCTTCGATCGAACTCTTTGGTACGCCGAAGCAATATATCCTGACTCTCACGTGAATCTGTCACGACGATCCATGGCAAAGACATCGGTTTGATGAATACTTGCACGATGGGACTTTGATGTCGCTTCGTCAAAGAAGTGAGCCAGCACTTTATGCTTATAAGCCGTTACGAAAAAATGATATCCGCGATCATGGAACTTACGAAAATTTGTTTGTGGTACACCACATATCTCATCATTTCTGGTACATCTCCAAATAGCTTACCTGCCGCATCTTTGTTATGAGGTATGTCAGGCAATGGACAAGGCAATGCAACAATGTAGAGTATGCACAACCCTATAACGAAGCTTCCACCTGCCAGCGCGACGGCCTGCGGCGACAACAGCGTATCCATGGCGAATCTGAAAGAAAAGATGAGTAGAAATCAGAAATTTTTGAAAGAGGGGCTGTAAGCATAAAAAAAACGGCAGCTGACATGATGTTAGTCTTGGGTTTCAATTGCTGACTAGTCTTAGGCCTATACCTAGGTATGTAGCTTGAGGTCTTCAGTTTTACGCGAGGCCCAGCCGGATTACCAAATGCGAGCAGTTGAGATCTAAAGGTAGGACAGTGGCTGATTTCAAGTCAAAATATAGATCATGTGCTTGGTACATCCTTTGGTAATGGTGCCTAAGTTGGGTCCAAAATTCAAATAAATATTGATGGTGTCCAAGGGGGTGGACCACGTGTAAAAAAGTACATAACATTGAATGTATGCCCAGAATGACCATCACGTGATCAATATATAAAGGTATAAAGTCGTCAGAATAGGCCCAGTCTTTGGATAATAGTACTGGTCTGGGGAAAACATTTTTTCGTTTATCTGGTTATTGCAAGATAAAGCCCAAAGCAATGTTTGGAGGTGCCGATCGTAGTTCCCAGGCTTGTATCACTTTGTCCTGACCTTAACGTAGAGTTTCGTCATTCTTCACTCGTCCAAAGTATCAATATAATTGATCTTATTGATATCCAAACACGCACAAAGTAATCTTAAATAATTAGCTAACCATCCTAGAAGTGTCTAGTACGAACATTTTCTACTGAATTTACGCAGAAGACACCGCAGCCGTTCCTGAATCAGCACCTTTCTTCAATTGCTCCACCTCGTTGCTCTCAACCGAGCAGCTTTCACCAACCACTTCAACACCGTCGACATACTCAAAACCCGTCACAGTTTTCGATATCAATGACTCCTTATAAGGGAAGAAAGCATTCAAAGACCAATAAAGAACAATAGATAGAACAAAACCATACAACCAGTTTATGGTAAAGAGATTCTTGAGCCCGGTTGGGAGGCGTACTTTAGGATTGACCTTGTTAGCTAGCGCAGGTAGGAGTGGAATGATGGTAACAAATGTCGCAACAACAGCTCTCCAGTTCACTCCATATTTGTTATATCGATAAAGACCCCTAGGATCGTAAAGGGCGGGAACATCATATCGTCGACGCTTGACGATCCAATAATCCGCGAAAAGGATACCGGCAATAGGAGCCATGAATATGGCGTATGCGCTCATGAAATTGAGGAAAGCTTTGCCTGATGCGACGATGATCCAAGGGCATAGCGCCCAGCTGCCGATCAGTGACACCAGAATCGTTCCGCGACGAACGTTAAACCATCTTGGTGCAAGAGTGGTAACATCATTGGCGAAGGAGACGGCGTTGGCGCTGATGTTGACACTAATTTGACTCAGAAGCCAGATGGCAGCGCAGAAGAATGCTGCAGTACGCCCGCTGGGAGTACCCTGCCAGGTGTTTATGATTTGGGTGGGCGTCCAGTATGGCGTACCCCATATTTGCTGTGCAGCGGACGCCGAAATAACACCCATCAGCGCAGTTAGAGTCTTCAGGATCGGAATAGTAGGAATTTGCCAATAATGTGCATGGCGATCTTTGCTGAAGCGTGAGAAGTCGGGGATATTCACTGCGAGCGTGCTGTAGCCTCCGGTAATGCTGGTCATGCTTGATAACCACAACCAAGCGCGCTCAGAACCATGAACTGCGCTTGGCTTATTGAAGAAGGCTCCGTTTCCGCCTGCTTTTAGAGCAACCCAGATTGTCTGGTGACTGGTTAGAATTCTGCTTGTAATGTTGAAAGTCAAACTTAATGTTTGACAGGAGGACATAATTACCATTCCAATTGCCACTGGGGGCATCAGGACAGTCTTGATCCAAAACATGTATTGAAGTTTGTGGGTCGGGATGAGGAGAAATGGGAACTGTATGAGCCAGTATAGAAAATACGAAATCATTCCAGCGGTCGTCAAGCCAGCTGATGCAGGCAAGTGATTAGGGAGAGTTGCAAAGCTTGGCCATATAGCAGTGAGCATCTACGAGAAATGTCAGTGACAGGCGATATGTGTTTGGCTATAGACCGTACCGCGGAAACGCAAGTGCCACCATAACCAGTGTGCACCCCGAACCAGAACATGGCAAGAATTCCTCTGCTCACGACAGCGAAGTAGCTAAACCAATACCCATGACTGGCGCGCGAAGCAATGGGGAACGGGATGTGAAGGTCTGCACCTATAGCACCATTGAGCACTGTGGGAATAGCATTGCATATTCCGGCAACCAAAGTGATGAGGACAGCATCCGTAGCTGTGAGGCCTGGAATGTGTTAACGAAGCAGACCACAACGGGGCTGAAAGCGCAACTCACCCAGGGTAATGATAGCCGACCCCGAACTCCAAGTAGAAATCGTAACTAGATCGGACATCCAGTAGGTCACAAAGGCGGCTTTTCCCCATGTCCTCCTCTCTGGAGGCACTGGGTCCATGTCCACGTTTGTCCATACATCAGGCGGTGCAATGCTGCTGGACTGCTTGGGTAACTTCCAACTAGATGGCTGCGTAAGTCGTGCTTTGGTTTTTTCTGCTGCTTGCGCAGCGCGCTGTCGAATCTCAAGTTTACCAACCATTGTGGCACAGACATCGACAATGTTGGATGGGTAACCCCTTCGATATTCTACAGAGATCAATTGATATATTTGAACTACACACAAGAGCTTACGAACTGAACACTCGCCACTCTTAGTGTGTTGTTGTTATCTCACATGTAGTGTTCAGTAATGATACGTTATCAGCACCGTTGCACACGGTTGATAGGAAGTGGGACAATCTAGAAGGCGTAATGATTGGCGTTCCCAATGCGGGCGCGCTACCTATTCGCTAACTGCTCGTTATTAACCTTCGGAAGATGAGCACCCCAGAACCTTGAAATAGGCCCGGAGTACTACTCAGGTCCCCTCGGCCGGTGCAAGTGGTCGTTCACGCTGCGCTGGAAAAACATTACACTCCTATGGCGGCTCCGCGCTCGAGGTTAGCTTGCAGCGCATGTACACTAAGGAAAGTGAAGTGTAGTAAGACTGTACCATGCGCAAACTGCACACGCAGGTGATTGATATCTCTTTCTGGCTCATTTCGCCCACGAGTGCTAATCATCGGTGTAGAGGAGAGGAAGCTCTGTGCCGTACAGATACAACGCAGCATTCGTCCCCCCGACTCTCTTCCTCACTTTCCCGAGCCCAAGAACTCGAATATCTACGTCGCCGAATTGATGAGCTACAAGACGACACTTTAGAAGAAAATGCCAATCGTGTCGGACAAGTACAATCGCCTCTAGAGACGAGAAGAGCTCATGGCCCTCGAGCTGCATCTGCATCGCAGTACGAAAGACAAGAAGAAAATGACCCAGCAGAAACAACCAATGATTCCGTGCTGCAAGACGCAGCCTCCATCTTAGAATTTCTTGCATGGGGTAGGAGGAAGGACCCTGATGTTCACAACGTTGTATCTCCCGAGGTGGAGCACACCGATCTCCAAGAAAACACTCTAGATCCATTCTCAGATTGTTCTTCCTTAGCTGTCATCCAACTCCTGATTCCTAGTGCTTCGCATGTGCAGCAGCTAGTTGATTATCATTGCGAGGATTTGTTATGGTATCATGGCTCCTTTTTCACACCCGCTTTCCGAACCCAGTTACAAATCTTCTGGGATCGGCATGACGGTAAACTCACAAATCCCGGTATCAATCTCCAATGGGTTGCGCTCCTTTTTTCTGTTATGGCGGGGAGTCTCACATGTGCTCCTCAAGCTCAAGCGCAGTCTTGGGGCTACCGTGATGCGGAACAAGCCACTCTCTCAAAGCGCTGGTTCCAGGCCGTTACTACTTGTCTCAACCATGCCGATTACACATCCAATCTCAGCATATTCTCATGTCAGGCCATCGCCACTGGAACAATCGCTGCACATCTTTTGGGCTTTAGCAGCTCACAAAGCATCCACCTTGCGGCCGCTGTGCGCGTTGCTCAGTCACTCGGCCTCCATAGGCTCGGCGCAGGAGCCACAGGTAGTATAGCAGAAAAAGAAATCGGTCGCCGGGTATGGACTCAACTTTGTAGTCAGGACTGGTTCGGCATTCCTTTTTCCGAGAGCTATTTAATCAATCCACTCTACTCTACTTCTCAGGCTGCCTCTCATTGCCACGATCACGACCTAAGACCTTTGCCGTTGCACGTTCCCACTATTACCAGCTATTGTAGATTCTTGTACGACATTGCATCAATCATGCCACAACTCCAAGATGGACTGATGTCGTGTAATACCGCGTACACACGCTATGAACAGGTTCTTAAATGGGATTCGCGCCTCCGCAATCTAGCTACACAAGATCGTCCCACGTTTCTTAGCAACATACCCTTAGATCCATCATGGCCGCCATGGATTCCGTGGGCCCGAAGGGTATTGGCAATTAGCTCTAGCCACAAGATCATTATGATCCACAGATCTTTCCTCTCCGACAGCTTCACCAACACGGCCTTCGCCTTCACTCGTCGCACCTGCTTAGCCGCCTCCAAAACCATCATCAAAGAGTACAAACACGTGTGCGAAGAGAACGGCCCGGTTTTATGGATTCATCAAGCATTTTCCGTAGCTGCTGCTATCATTCTCTCGCTGGACATTCTACATCAAGAACGAGACACGCAAAATACCCCCGAACATCTCCAGCTAGTTGAGTCCGTAGTATTACTGCTCCGCACATGTCGGAACAGCATGATTGCGACCCGCGGCATCAAGCTGCTTGAAGCCCTACTTGCAGAAATTTCAAAAATGGGAACGATATCTCGTGGCTCTAAGAGAAATCGAGATGGAACTTCAGTTCATACTTTCAACGTCCCAGCTTTTGTGAAGTCCTTTTGTGAAGGCACATCAACAACAGAGCAAGATCTGACATCGCCGAGGGCGCGGGAACCGCCTCCAACGTACAGCATCACCGAACCAAACCAAGCGCAGACGACAAATTACACTGATTTAGAACTTAACGTCGGGTTTGTACCTTCTATATTGGACAGTGCGAATGGATTTGAAAACCTGCTTTACTTGGCCAATCATGATCTCTCGGGATCATGGCTATAGCTAGAATGGGAATGTATGATAACATTTCTGTATGTACATCCTGGTCGAGCACGTCTTTGTGAAACTCTTCTGTGTTGATAACGAGAATAGTCGAATACTTTGCGTGTATAAACTTCATATTTTCTATAACATTACATCGTGCGAACGACTATTTCAGTCTTTGATATTCTGAGCAATTTTAATGCTCTCAAAAAGCTTATCAAGAGCGCTTTTAACACCAGAGATGTCCTCCAAAATTGGCTGATGTCCGCTCCTCACCACCTCGATCCAGCTATTTCCTCCTATCAGTGCGCTGAGGTCTCGTGAACGCTCTACGGGACTGATCATATCCTTATCGCCTGCAACAAACACCGTCGGCGCTTTAATCAAGTCGTACCTAGGATCCTCATGTGATGGATCCACTAGAGCCTCGCAAGTCCTTGAGTAGGCCTCAGGGTCCGCAGCCAGGACGGCATTTCTGACCGCTTCTAGGGATTTTGGATCTGCTTTACGCTCGGCACTAGAGGTTTGTATTGTTAGCAATTCGTGGGATCAGTGAGAATCGGGAAACATACGTCGGTTCATAAAAGTTTGACTTTGTCGCCAAATCTGCGGCAACGGTAACCCCATTCTCCCTCACCGCGGCCGCAAGATCAAGCATGCGCTGCTTCGCAGCAGGTATTCCTGCCGCTGATCTTCCTGCTCCAAGCAGCGCGAGTCCCTTGACGGTTTCCGGACGCAAAGCAGCGTACTGCAAAGCGACAATTGCGCCCAAAGAGTGCCCAATGATGACCAAGCCTTTCGGTTGCGAAGGTCTTTGTAAAGCCGTGATGAAGTCGTCCAAGTCGGCGACATGGTTTGCGATAGAGGTCTTGTTCGTGGATACGGTGAAAGGGGATTTTCCGAATCCTGGGAAGTCGACGAGGATGGTGTTGTAATCTGGAGGGAGGTAGGGCAGCAGGGGTGTGAATGTATCAGTAGAACCCCCAAGGCCGTGCAGACATAGCAGGAGAGGGCCTGTTTGGTTGCCGGTTTGAAGGTAGTGGAGTTTTGTGCCTGCCATTGTGGTGTGGTACAATGAAGCAGGTGTTATTATAGCCATGACGAATTTTCTTTGCTGAATAGCTATATTTCGAAAATTTGGGTATCTTCAATTTCAAAAGTTCTGTTTGGTTCTTTGCTTCAGAGGAAATGCAACCATGATGGTAATTGCACAAACATGGTATCATGGAACTGAAGGGGCAGGGATGCTCGGCCGAAGCGGTCCAGGGGCCTCATCTCTTATCACACTGCAAATGTGGCTCTCGGCCGACTATGTACTCCACTAGTGTACAGATGCAATTGCTACTCGGGGTAACTCATCTGCATGAACATGCAGTCCAGATGGTGAGGGCGATCACGTCACGTGACATAACCTCCAGTCTACATCTATCATGGCTCGAGCTACGCTGTATGATACAGGTCTCGCCATTGTACATTCCAAATTTTAAGTCAATAGTAGAATCTTACCGAGAAATCTATCATAATGGTCATCACAGCTACCGTTACAGAAGACGCTCCAGTGCTTCACATTGCCGCGCCGAAAGTGAAGCAGGTCCTCCCACATGCAGACAACACCTCTGGACGAGTAGTTCCCATCAAGCATTCGGCTTCAAGTGCGGTGGACTTTGGCGCAGAGATCTACGGTATTGACTTGAATAACTTCACGGACGCCGATTTCGATTTCATTTCCGATGCACTGCACAAACACAAACTCCTCGTGTTCAAGGAGCAGCCAGAAATGCTGACTCCGCAACAACAATATTTACTTACTTCAAGGTACTTATGTTCTACATAGCCACATGTCATATCTAACTCCACAACTTTAGCTTCGACCCTGAAGAAAAAACCGGTGGTTTCGCCCACGGCCACGACCCATTCCTAACTTCCCACAACGGCACGAACTTCTATGGTATCCCCAAACGCCCTGCCATCCCCGTTCAACCCCAAGTTCATATTCTCGGCCGCGGCCTTCTTCCCGACGGCCACTTCGGCTTTCCACCCGGTTTCGAAGTTCAGGGTATCGACCACGAAGAATTTCACCTCCCACCACATATCCCAGCCGATGAGCGCGAAGCCGGTGCGTCGCGGTTCTACCAGTGGCATTTCGATGGTGCGCTATACAATATTCCACCACCTCGTGTGGGATGTCTTCTTGCAGTGCGGACGCCAAAGGGGCCGGACGTCACTGTTAGGTGGGAGGATGAAGAAGGCACGACCATGCAGATGGCCCCTGGAGTGACGGTGATGGTGGCGGGAAGTCGAGCTTTGGTGCTTCTCGATGATGAAACTCGACAAATTGTATTGAATAGTCGCATTGAGTATGCGCCGCATGCGTTTGTGTGGATGGCTGGGGCTAGGAGTTCGCGGTTGGGACACTTGATTGAAACGGAGGGATTAGAGAAGAGATTAGAGGACTTACCGAAATGGGAGAAGGAAAATGTCTGTGTGTATCCAATGGTTTGGAGAAATCCGGTCACTGGGGAGCAGTCACTGCAAGTGCATGGGCAGGGCGCGTTGAAGCTTTATCTCAAGAAAAGTCCGGATGGTGAGGAGACTATAGTGAACGATCTCTCAGAGGTCCGAGCATTCATGGATAAGTAAGTCACTCAACTTTCTCTCCCTTTTCTTGCGGGTGTGTAGATTGACATTCACAACAGAATCATACGCCCAGTTCTGAGGCCCGAAAACATCTACGCCCATCCGCATAAAGAACAAGATGTCATTCTATGGTACAACAGGGCGCTTTGGCACAGCATTGTGAGTTCTCTCCTTCATGGAAATATCTCTCTGTACTATATTGTGCTACGATTACTGATTACGTTTCAATCGTAGACTGAATTTCCGAAATCATATGGGCCACGGGTCATGCATCAGTGCAACATAGCTGCAAGTGACCATCCATCTGGTTGATAACCCAATGACATCAATGTAGATCAGAGTTGCACACACGTACACTAATGATAAACATTTCAATCTCTGCTCTTGTTCCTTTTCAGTTTCTTCGTATAATTATCTTTTTTATATAGAATTCAGAGTAGAAATCTAAGAAATGCCTCTGCAGGTTTATATGATCGATAGTTTTGCTAACTAGTCCTTGGAATATTGCACCACGCATTTCGTTATATCAACTTCCCTTTCACTAATTTTACACAATAGTTAACTTTGAATAGCCTGAGGATCATGTTTGGAAAATATTGAATTATTTGGGCTTCAGAGCATGGAAAAATGACATAACAAGCGGTAGCGAATTGAGACAGGTGTCGTTATCACTGGATAAAAGACCGGACGTTTCCCTATATGTAATACCTCACGCTACGGCTTGAACGGAAACCGCAGTTTTTGTCACTGTCGCTTCTTTCAGCTTCTTTTCCTTTTCCTTCGCTGCCAACTTCTCCTTCAGTATGCCGAAGTTCCTATTCATAGCTGCTCGGGTAAACTCCTCGCCAGTAACTGCGGGGTACTTTTTCTTCGGTCCCTGTATAATCGCATCCTTGACAGGCTGGTTGAAGAAAGCTATACTGTATCTCTCTCCGAAGTAATCACCTTCCTCACACGGTGCTTTGACCCGGTGATACGTACTCTTGAACCGATCATCACTCCAACTCATCAATAAATCACCAATGTTGCATACGATAACGCCGGGCTCGAACTCGACCTTTGTCCAGGCATCTCCAAGGGCGTGTTCAGTAACTGCCTCACGACCGGGACATATCTCGAGACCGGACTGCCCCGTGCGCTGGAATAAAAGCGTGAGGAAGCCCCAATCAACGTGCGCACCGGCCCTGTGTCGTATAATTCCATCATTTGTCTTAGGAGTCTCGTAGTAATGTAGCAATCGAAGTGTAGATTGGGAATCCGGGCGCGTGGTATCGTGATATTTGATGAAGTAATCGTCTGCAAACCCCAACCCACGCGCCAGGCAGAGCATGATGTTCTCGGAGATGCCTTGTACGCGATGCATAAACTCTAGACTCTTCTGCTTGAAATATGGTATGTCGTCATCCCCGATCCACAAATTTTCCATATTCTCGCCGAATTGAAGCTGATAGGATTCCTTGGTATCGGCCTCGCCCGTCGATGGACGCACTTGCGACATCTTCTCCCAGCCGACATTTTGCGGTGTCCATGGCACAGTTGCCTTTTTCGAGTCGGGTAGAGAGAAGAATTGCTCCGAGACGGAGAACATAGACTGGACTTCATCTTCGGATAGGCCGTGGTCTTTTACGGCGAAGAAGCCGACGGTTTCGGCTGCATTGCAGATTTGCGCGGAGATTTCGTCGATGCGTTGTGAGAAGTTTAGGAGAGATATCTATTCGGACGTTTAGAGCAAGATATGTGATGGAATAGACATGACATTACCTGGGGAATCTCTCGGTCGACATATTTTGTGGTGGGAGCCATTGTAGCAGTGCAGGTATGGTTGTCTAATTCGTAGTTTCTTTCAAACAAACCAACTTTGAAATGTTTCGGCGCGGTCTTGACCAAATACTTTCCAAATCTTACGTGTTGCCCTTTACTTCTTCACCGATGTAGTTGACGGTCATTAACCGGCATGTAGGTGGGCTATCGCGGTTCGCTAATTAATTCACCCCCACCTTTCGGACGAGGCCACGTTCAGAGGGGCCTATCTCGGCCGAGACGGATCGACACCGATAACTCTTTATCAATAATACGGTATACGATGAATAGGTAGATGCATCCTGGGAGACAACCACACTCGAAGATTAGTTGTGCATATGCGTAAGTGCGTAGATTTCGGTAAATATCAACTATATTCCAGACAGTACGATTGATAATGCTTCTGAGATATAAACACTATCTGGCAACAAATGGAAAACGACTCCAATTGAGTTTTGTAGAGTTTTAAACATTGACCCAACTCATTAGGATGGATTGCATCGGAGACAGTTCTGTGCCGTCGTTCACTGTGACTCCAGTAACGAAGACGGCGAACGAGAAACATAATTTTGGGGCCGTGATCGAGGACATCGACCTTGAAAATATTACTGGTTAGTACTAGTTACGCACGTTTTGTTGGCACACAAAGAGGCTCACAGAGAGTGTAGATTCGGACGTCAAATCACTTGCCGATGCCATTTGGACGCATAAGCTCGTGATAGTCAAGGGCCAGCAAAAGCTCAGTCCTATAAAGCAATGGGAACTGGTCACTCGCTTCGATCCAGAAGCACCATTGGTACATTCCCATGGCGACCTTAAAACGTTTAACAAACAAGGCGGCCTCCTCTCTGTAAGTCGTTCTCCATAACGAGACAATTCCATAGAAATCTGATTCCATTTTATAGCGAGGCCGCGACGTATATGGTGTTCCGGGCGCAGAAAACGTCCGGGTGATCGGTAAAGGCCACCAAGGTGAAGACCACTTCGGTCTCAAAAACACGACCATCAACAAAGAACTTGCGCATCTTTGGCACCACGACAAGCTTTCAGATGAGGATTTCGAAGCTGGGCATACGCGTTTCCAACGATGGCACATTGACGCGCCGCTGTACGCGCGCGATCCAGCCTGGTTCACCACCCTGCGCTGCTTCAAGCGACCAACCAAACCTGAAGTTACTATTCATTGGGACGATGGCAGTGGTTTGACTATGAAAACTGAACCAGGGTTAACCGCGTTCTTCAGCAATGTGCAGACTTATGAACTGATGACTGAAGAGGAGAGAAAGATAGCTGATCATTCATGGGTCGAATACGCTCCACACCCGTACCAATGGATGGGTGAGTGTAAGAGCAAACCTACAGGTCTCGGGTTGGTGAGCCAAGGCAAAGAAAAGACTTTGGAAGAATTGGCGCCGTACGACGAAAGCAGCGTGAAGCGTTATCCAATGGTGTGGGTAAACCCGGTCACGGGCGAAAAAGCATTCATGGTGCACGGAATTTGTGTTCGACGAGCATTCTTGAGGTCGAACCCTACTGATGAACCTGAAATCGTGGAAGACCTTGTTCGCGTCCGTGAATGGCTTGCAAACATTCAAGAGCGTGTACTCAAACCCGACTATATCATGGTACCGCAGGTTGTAGAGGGAGACATCATCATGTGGGCGAACTATCAAATGTTTCATACTGCGGTGGATTATCCAGATCATTGGGGGGCGCGAACCATGCACCAAGCAAATATCGGCGCAAGTTTGGGTCCTGTGGGACCTGTCCCTATACCAGTGTAGCTAATGGTTCTCACTGTTTTGTGTTGCATTCCTCAAGGGATTGAATGATTTACTGAGCGGCATTTGTAGGGTTGTGGATGGTTTGCGATATAATGAATTCAAAATCTATATTGAAACAGGCAACATGAAGAGATTAAAAACAGCGATCTAATTACATCAAAGAGAGTAAGAATGATGGTACAAGCGAGAATAAGTATCCAAGGTAGATGCATATCTCACAAATGAGAACATTAGTTCCTTCCTCTGAGTCCTCATCTCAAGCGAGATAGACGCGATTGGTAGGGAATTATCTATGAATCCTCGAGGATAGTGTGAAATGCCTTGCGTGAAATAGTAAAGGTTGGAGAATTGGGCATAGAGCCCGGAGAACGAGGGAAGATAGAAGCATCGACTACGCGCAAGTTATTGACCCCGTTGACGCGGAACTTGGAGTCAACGCAATATTCCTTGTCACCAGCAGGACCCATGCGACAGCTCGATGTTGCGTGATGACCAAATGCTTGATCCATGATGCCTTGCTCCATAGAGATTGCTGGGTCTGGTTCGGTTCGGGTATAAGGAATGCCGATTTCATCGTAGGACCTCAAAAGTAGCTCGCTAGCCTCTACAATTGCTTGGAGATCTTTTTTGGCATTGTTGGTAAAGTAGTTGAAATTGATAGAGGGAGCTTCTCTTGGATCTTTTGAGCGAAGGGTGACGGTTCCTGCGGGGTTGGACATTTGCATCTTTACGATGGACGTGGACCAGTAATACGGGTTCACACTACTCCGGGAATATCCAGGGTAGAACCCCGTAGCATTTGTGCCCGCTATAACCAGCAGAGATACATCGGCGTCCTTATCCCAACTAGCGCTACTGCGCCAGGTCGAGAAGAATGTACCACCTCCATTAGCATAAGGTCCAGTTGCGCTTGTTTCCCATTCGACGAAACAAGGATCAGACGTATTGAATGTTCCCGTGCAAGGAGAACCGGTACTGTTATCCCATGGTTGCTCGGCGCGAACTTGAAGGTCTGATTCGTAATTATCTTGCATATAATGACCCTGCCTCGCAAGTCAGTTTGTTTGCTCAGACTCCTGGGTCCATATAGCCATTTTGGAAATGGGTACTCACAACTGCAGGAACATCCGCCACCACCGGAATGCCGAGCTTCTCCAACTCACTGCGAGGGCCAATTCCACTGAGCTTGAGAATCTGAGGTGTATTGAAAGTTCCCCCAGATACAATGACTTCTTTCTTCGCTCGAACGGTTCGAATCTCACCAGTTGCATTTGCATTGTATCTGTCATCTGCTGAGTAGAGACCCTCACCAACCATATATTCAACACCAACAGCCTTGGGCTTGCCATCTTCACAAGGCTCTGTGATGACTTTGGTCGCTAGGGAATGGAGGCTCAGGGTCAGAGGGTGCCCTGCATCAATAACTTCATTGATATACTCTGCGATACTGCTTCTGGCGCGTGTAGTTGCTGAGATGGCCGTCGGGAGTACAAACATGAGTGGTGTTTCGTAGCGATCACTGTCCAGTCTGTTAAGGTCACGACGTAATAATTCTGCCAAATGCTCCCTGCTCTCAGGAACGACATCGCCAGATTGACGGGCGTACGCTTCCGCGAAGGAGTAAATGCTCTGTGATGAGATTCCAGCTACCGGATCAGGCGATTGGCTTGACTAAATTCTGTCAGTATGGCACGAGTCACTAAAATCCTGAGCTTACTTCGATATAACCATCAAAACCGTGGCCAGGGGTTCCAAGAGGAACGTAAGTGCAATTCTCAATCTCCATAAAGTTTTGACGCATATTGGTGTGGCCCCAGGAGCTATCTCCGGTAAGATTCGCGATGTAGTCCCACTCATTGTCGGGTGGCCAGGCAAGGTTCATGGCGTTGACTTGGGAACTTCCGCCAAGTGTTGCACCTCTGGGGTAAAACAGACCCAAACTGTTTGTATTCAGCTTCGATGTGTCCCTATTCATACAAGAGCGATGGAGTGAATGCTTACGGTTCTGCATCAGCAGGTGGGTTGGGCCCAACGTGGAAGGAACCATCATTCAGTCTATACGTGTACTTGAGGTCCCGGCGGCCTTGTGTCTCATTGGCATAGTGCTTTACAAAGAACTGCCAAGCGTGAGGTGAGCCTTCAGAAGCGGCTCCTTGCCTATTGAATATATTAGAGAATCCCAGGATCATTCCATGTTGTTCGCTTACAGTAGTGGTAGGCGTTGATAAGGGCTATCAGAGTTGTCACCGCCGGCTTCAAGCAAAAATACCGAGTATCCTTCTTGAGCGAGGTTTGCACTGGGATTAATGTGTCAGTTTGATGTAGCAAATAGATATCAAGAGCCGACTAACGCGAGAGACCCGCCACCGGGACCTGATCCAATGATAACATAATCATATTGGTCTTGTGTAGCGGCCACAACGAAGCCACCCAGAGCAGCGAACAACGAGTAGGATAACAGCATAGTTAAAAGTCAATGGGACGAATTTCACGAGAAAATTGCTTCACTGAAACGCCAACGCAGGACTTGAAATAAGGAAAGATTGCATGCAATAGTGAGTTCGGTGCTGTGTTTGCAAATTCTCTGGTCCAGTATTTATGTGGCAGTAATCTAGTACTTCAATAATTCTATTGGGCGTTAAAGACAGTCATTGCGCTTGCCATGTGCCATTTTGGAATTCCCGAAAAGGTTTCTAATCGTGTTTGGCAAACGATGATCTTCAGTGATTATACCCGACGCTGATTTCACGTCGACTAATTCCTCCCGAGGCGTAGCAGATACAGCTTCCCTAAAACTATCAATGATACAGACGGAATAGGTTAAATTGCTGCAGGGCTTCAAGCAAATACTCCGATTGCCAAGAAGATGAGTCAGATTGACCAGTGATCTTGTATTAGCTTCTACTTCACTACTGCATCCGGTAAACAATCACTTATGTGCAAGGACGCGCGTTTCATCCTTTGTAGACTTGATCTGCCTACGTTAGCCTTGGCAGTAAAACCTGTTATTTTCTTATGCAACTGCTACAGAAGCGAGGTTTGATTTTTTCGTCCGATCGCAAGCTCTCGTATACTGCACGCTAACAAGAACAAACAGCACCGAGGTTTCGAAAATGAAGTCCCACCTCAATTAACTCAATTCTTCTTCCAGTTGTAAGCAAAATAGACAGTTTCCAGTCAAGTTTCCCGGGTGTGGGACACGTCGTGACGCCCTCGTGTTTACTATTCAGTACAAAAAGTCTTTTAAAGTTCAATAACTCCTCTTTTTTCTAGTGAACAGGCATTAATCTCTAGATACAACCCGTAGTCCAATCACACATGCGCTGGAGATTTTGGGGTTGAAATGGTCCCGCCTTTTGGTCATATATTATCTGATTTTCTTGTATACGTAGATATACCCAGGTAGTAGTTTAGGTGGTGTTATTTATTTGCGAAAAAAGAGCTCATGCGATGAAATTTCATACTTTTCAATGAGCTTTTTAGGGATTTACTGGCTACTACTTGGCGCCCGGGGCAAACGTTACTTACGCCTCTCGGTGCGGTACAAATCCCGAAGCATCACGGCAACGACATCAGTTGTCTATAATAGGTTTTTCTTCAACTTGTTCCTAGATTATTACTTTCTACGAAACGGGTTGAGCGTGACAGTTGCGGTGAAGCTTTCCTATCATGCCAAATCCAGACATCTGGATAATGCTAGGCGGCGGACAAATTGCGGATCATCCGACGAACTTCAGCCGCCGCTGAGGAAAATTAACCGACCCCTAGAAGTGTTGTATCAAGCCGTGAATGAATTGAGAAAGACCAAACAAGTAAAGAACTTCAGACAATGGTCATGATTTGTGGAGGCGGATGAGGAGGCAAGAAGAGTAAAGTCTTGAGCGCGCATCATGTAACTCAAATGACTCAAATTAATCACGAGTAGTTAAATATATGTAGTGTTTATATCGATCCGAGCATAGATATACTATCAGTGCACCTTACCGAGCAGTTACACGATGGACTACGCCGCATTGTACGCGTCCGTGTAGTGAAGACTTACCCCAAAGAGGCTTTCCCGACGAAAGATCCACATTCCTCGGTGTTCTGCGTGTTCTCCGCGATTTATTCTTCGTTTTTCTCCGGCCCAAAAACATAACAAGTTCTTTTCATCACATTAATCAAAGCTAAGACTGTTTCTCAGATCAGTCCCTGCATATTAGTACCTACCAAAAAAAGCTTGCATACATCGACCACCTTCATTTGAGCACTTGAGTGTGTTGAACTGGATTCAAAAGCGCTTTCCCGGCTACCAAGCAACCACCTGAAATCCCTTGCCAAGCATCAAAACCTTAACAACCCTGGGAAGTATTTGAGAAGTTTTGACGCTACCAAGCAACCATACTTAGTTCCATGAATGCTTAGGTGTGGCAATATGACATCAGAGTTTGGAGGAAACAGCACGATCTGCAAATAATGATTCCTTTCATAATCTTGCCAATCCCAATCTCGTCGCATGTCAGCATGCTCAAATTTAGGCCAGGCTTTACATAAGGCATAATCACTCTTTACCGCGATTGTTCTTCTGGGCGAGTTTATCTTGCATGAGACTTGGCCGATCCGTTTCAGCACATTCCCTACCCTTACATACACCTCGGCGAACTCATCAGACTAAGCATCGGGAATTGCACGACTGGATCTACCCTTGGTCGGTTCACCCGCGCCCGCGCTTTTCCCGAGACATCACCAAGTTTAGATTCCAACCGTCTTTTTCTGCCAGAGCGCGAGTTTTCGGGACATGATAAATTCGTTCATTGCTAGACCGTTCATATTGCGTTTAATTTTGTCTAAAATATTTTCTTGTGAGGTAGACATGGTGCGCAAGTTACGAAATGTTGCATGTTTATCTGCTGAGCTTCAAATGTAGCTGGATGAATTCCAACCTGGCCAACGCTATCGCATCATCTACTAATTGATTGTTATTCCTTATAGTAATTGATATACAAGATCATCTATTAATTTCGAGTAATCTAGAGAAGATATCAGCAATGAACATATTACAGTTTGGAGGAAGTCGTTCTACGTCTCAACACTGAAACAAAGCCCAACCCCCTAAATTACTCTAACTGAGCAAAGAATCTTCCTATATTAAATTACAAAATTGTACTCGTCCTTCTCTCCAAACGAACATAGAAGAGAAGGAGCCATCACGAATAAGCTTCAACTTGTTTCTCACTCCATTCCCAGAACTCCTTTGCAATACCCGTGCCACCTTCCGATTTAGTCTTTGCAGCCTCGTACAGATCTTTACGTATCTTCATGAAACGTCCCCATGGCACTATCCAACCACCCGACTTCTCCATTGTCACATCAGGAGATAACCCAGCAAAAAGCTCGGTATAAGATCCCAATATCAATGGGTGCAAAAACAGAGTTTTAATGAGTTTTCCCATCAGGTAGGACTGATTGCGCCAAAGATCGGAGTCCAGATTACCAGGGTTCAACGACACGCTCAATATACCATCCGCCTTGTGACGTTTTGCAAACTCTGCACCATGGAGATAGTTTCCGGCCTTGCTTATACAGTACTTGGTGAACCAACCGACATCTTTGTGGTAATCGAGGTTGTCCATCACGACGCCACCTTTGGGGCTCATGGCGACTTCTGCCGCCGAGGAACTGACCCAAACGACGCGCACAACACCCGGGGCTTCGCTCTTGGCGGTATCAATCAAGATGGGGGTGAGAAGTTTTGTGAATAAGAAAGTCCCCACGTTATTGACACCCAATTGTAGTTCGTAGCCTTGCGCGGTTGTTGCACCTTCGGCCGGCTTCATCACACCAGCGTTATTGAAAAGGACGTGTAGTTTAGTTTCCTTCTCCAGAAACTTTTGAACGGATGACTTGATGGTAGTGAGATCCGCAAGGTCGAGTCGGAGAAATATGAGAGAACCTTTGGAACCAGTCTCTGCTTGTTTGATGTCCTCGATCGCTTTCATGGCCTTGTCTTCTGATCTGGCGGCAATGTACACCTTGGCATTTTTGGAGTATAGCATGCGGGCGAGCTCTTTACCGATGCCAGTGTTCGAACCGCTGACCAAATATACCTGGAGTTTGCGTCAATCTCGCGAAACCCAACTTGAATAGAAAAACAGCGGTGAATCATGTTGAAACCTACTTTTCCGGACAAATCATGGAGATCCTTCTCTGTATACCTCGCTTTCGGCGGAAACGCCTGAGAAAGTTGATCCCTCAAAGATGGACCCGACATCATAAATAGCTTAGGAAGATCTTAGGAGAATCTCAATGTACAATCAGAGGAATAAACAAATAATCGGTACGTATGGATTATTGAAAGGGGCGCTTTTTGTGATCCTTAATGCTGATGGAGATGATTTTCAACAGTGATGATTTTTGGTCTTTAAAAAATATCAGATGGGACAAGATGAAACTATATGCACCTTTGCAAACAGTAGTTAGTTGGCAAGATAGAATAATCCTGATCGCGTTTTTGTCCGTTTTCATCTTGTCCTACCGTCAGCATAGCGCCACTATCCGGGCAGCTCAAGCCTCGTCCGCCGCTTACAGAGTGAACCTCGGCCAGTCAACCCCGATCCTTCGCGCTAGGAGGAATAATTAACCCGCTTAAGGCTCCCCAACACCAACCCCGTCACCAATTTGGTTAGAACTTCAGAGTAAGAGCATGTCACCGACAAATTATACGGGGAGGTGACACACTAGGTAGTAACAAGTCGGGTAGGTAGGATAACAGGCGATATACGAAATTAGATATAGCGAGCAGGCAAGATTCTTAGGGTAGTCCTACGATTACTGAACGCTAGCAATCTTTCCTGAGCCTAGGCCCTATTCATCACCTGTGACCTGGGTAGTCTGATTACTATCACGATGTCATTCCTATTATACATGGTCTGCCTAATCGGTAAACTCGGAGGAACTCAAACCATCTGTTTTCACTCACATGTCAATTCTTAGCTGATTGTTTCCCAAAAAAATTAAAAATGGACTGTGGATGTTAGACGGAGCCCGGTTAATTGTACTCTATATGTAAAAATGGAAATAACATCTGCAACCCTGGGTGTTAATTGCAGCGATTTGTACCTCCTATAGATCTAGCCTCTTCATATACATGTATACGTCTTGCATAGAATAGTAGGTGAAGCCAGTAACTAGGGCTTGATACTGGATTCGGAAGCTATCGAGCATGAATGATTTTTCATATGCAGAGAAAAACAGAATTCTGAATCAAACATGAGGATCATAGCGAGGTCAACTCGATGCTTGAGAATCTCAATATTTCACATCCTGTCCAGGCCAATGCCCTGAATCATCTGTGCATCCTTCAGTGGTTAAAAAAGTCCAGATTAGGAACTTGTACACTTGTTCAGAAGACGATAGATGCGAAAGATAAATGGGAGCTCGCGGGATTGCGTCTAATCGAGCCACCTGTCAGACAAAAATAGCCTTGATATTCTCATGTAGATAAGGAAACATCGACGTCGGGGTTGTACAGCATGCGAAACTACAAACATTATTCGATGTTGAGAAATGAGTGATACTGAGACATAGAAACCTTGATTTGATCTTGATTAGATTCCTAATTTGATCTCGTCACCGCAGTCTCTCCAATAACCACCAGCTTCGTCTTTTCGGGATCCGAAAACTTCATCTCCCCATCCATCACCGTCTCCCCGGCATCGCCATCCGTCATGAGCGTCCAGAATTGTTGAAAATGTAGCTCATCGCGGAAGTGAAACACTGCCATGCCGTCCCACTCGATGTCCTCGGGGAGTCCGAGCAGCACAACTGGAGCAGTGGGTTCATATCTCGAGAGTGTTGCTGGTATGCGTTTCGATAGCTCGTCGTCTTTTCTTGCGGGGAAGTATCTTGTGCATTCGATAGGCTCATGGGGCTTGGTGACTTCGAAGAGCATTTCATTGTGTCGATTCCAGGCTTCGGTGAACTGGCTTGGTGAAATGCCCTCCTTCCGAGTGGAGTACAGGACCACAATGTAAGTCATTTTGTTTGGCGTAATGTTGCAGTGAAAATCGAGAGCAGCCAGCCGTGAGGAAATTGAGAAAAGAGACTGTGGCAGCAAGGAGCGGCCTCTTCTTGAGATTTTATACTCCCGTTTTCGCTAGCTGTTAGCGATCCGGCTCGGTTCTGAGATGTGAATTCATTGAGTGAACTTTATTCTCTGAATGATTTGAAGTCCCGCTGTTACTAAGTTACTTAGTGCGACCTAGCAGATGTTCTTCCGTGCCCCCGTCCCCAGACGGGAGCCCATGAACGCACGCACCATTTCATTCCCGATATTCCCACCATAATATCTCCCGCCACGGTTCTTGCCATGGACACCCAAAACCTCATAGCCCCTGATTTTTGTGGGGTTAGGCACGGTTCTTAGTCAGACGCGAGGAATACTTTACGTTCTGGATTTTGGATGTTGTCGTAAATCAAGAAAATCTTAGTCAAAAACCCTGCGCCTATCAACGCCACCTGCCATGGCCGGAACAATCATCTCGGCGAGGTCTTCAACGCCAAATCACATTCGAGAAAGGATAGATCCCGTCCCGTCACTAGGTAAGGTCGAAAATGTAGAGGCTCATACGTGGCACTTGAGCCCGCGGACTCTTGCCTAGAACACGTTGTGACGTGACGTTGAGCTAAGGATCCGCTAGTCAAGGCCCCTTTTGAATCAAGTCTCGTCTTCAATGCAAACTCTTTGCGCACAGGTACAAGACATATGCTGGAGCATTGGCGAACCTCCCCCATGCCAAGATGCCTTTTAACTACATAGGATGTAGTTCTATCTATTGGATCCCTAGTCGATGTGGGGATACCTCGCGTATCACTCCCGTTTCTGACATGATCCTGTCGTTAGTTTCAACATCAATTCTCTTTTTCGTTAGAGCAAGTACGCCTCAAAAGTAGAATTTAGAGTAGTCAAGTATAAGAGGTTTTTATTAATAAAGATGTCAGCTTCAGCCAAGTTGTCGCAGAGAAGCAAAAGCCGACAATAGTCAGTGTCCGGTACGAAGCGTCCAGTCTTGGTACGTCATATCGTGTATCAAGCGTAGGCACTTTTGGCTAAGGAACTCTTTATTAGGAGATTCTTAAGAGTTTTCAGACCCGTAATTACCTTCCGTACTTAGCAGCGCAGTGCTTTCCTATATTTGATTATGTTAATGAAGTAAAATTATCGAATATAGGAAACATAACAAACGGCGAATCGGACAGAAAAGCCCTGTTTTCATGGTCCCATGGTCGCATGTGCTGAAATATAATTGAATTTCAATATATGTAATGACACATTTCAGGGTCCTACATCTACCAGAGTAATATTACCGGATCCCCCTCTGCTTGCCTCTACCGCCCTAAGTGACCGGTACCTATGACCTAATTGTAGCATCGAGGCCTATTTTTCTAATGGAACCTTTGTTTCGACAGCATCAACTACTTCGTTTCCCCATCAGAACCCGTCTTCTTACCACCCCAAACTAGAGGCCGCACAGCCATGAACTCGTCTATGACAGCGTCATCGATTAAGGCCCTCCGTGTCTGAAAAGCACTTACAAACTCCTGAAGCTTCACCATGCACCTCTTCTTTAGTTCTCCCGTGAGCATTTCGCCTTTACGGTACGCATCCTCAATGCCCTTCAGCTCGTCGTCATCGTCGATGAAGAAACTGGGATATTGATAAGCTACGTCAACATCAGGATTTCCTCCAAGCCGCCGTTGCTCCTCTGCCGTTTCTTGGCCGCCAGAGAAGGCGTATTTGTTTATCTTTTTCTCGCTAAGATTGGTTAGTTAGATTCTTCTTTATTGCGCTAGATCTTACATCTGCTTCTTGGTGTCGGACATAAAAATGGCACTCGAGTCGATGGATGCACTCATCTTCGAGCCAGGGCCTTGGAGCGCTGGAAAGAATTTTGCGTGCAGAAGTGAGGGTTTCGCATATCCGAGGCGGGGCGCCACGTCTCTGCAGACGCGGAAATTGGGATCCTGGTCGATGGCGCAGGGAATGAGAGCCGGAATTTTGGAGGTTTTCTTGGTGTTTGTTCCAAATATGTGTGGGAACGTGGTCGCGAAGGAGGAGCATGTTTGGATAGACACGAAGTGGGCTTTACCAACGGAATCACTACCATATACATTAACTATGATGAATCTGGGAAGCCCAATAATGGTTACATTCCAAAGCCAAAAATGGCTTTGCTAGCGTTAAAGGTGATGCAGCGAGAGACCTTGACTACATTCTCATAAAATGCGCCTCCCATGAAGTCGAAATCGCTGAAGAGGAATGTTTTTTGGGGATCGAATCCTACAGCAAGGATGTCGCGAGCATTTCCTCGAACTAAAGTACGCATTTCCTCTATCATATAGGGCTTTTTCGCGAAGAGAATCTTCTCGTCGTCTGTCATCATGATGACAAGAGGCACGTTAAATACGTCTTGCAGCCACCTGCTCACAAACACGAATCAATCATCCATACACGAAGGCGCAGGACCATTGAAGTACACGACTTACTTAGTAAACGTAAAAGGAACCATGTGTCCTAAGTGCATGCTGTCACTACTCGGGCCTCTCCCTGTGTATAAAAAGAATGTCTGCCCTTTCTCATGGCGATCCAGGATGGTTTCAAGATCTCGATGGCTGAATACAAAGCCCCTCCTCAAAAAAACATGTGGCTCATGACCGGTCACTCGCTTGAAGCGTTCAAGAAGATCTTTTGTGATAAGTCGAGTGCCAAACGAATCCACCAGGTTGTTGTAGTTGATGGCTTGAACTTGGCCTTCGGCAATGGCCCCTGTAACATTCCATGGGTTGACATTCTGACTCACATTCTCATTGATATCAGCGGAAGGTGTGACGCTGGACGATTTTACAGTATTTTCCATGGTCACTCAGGCTTCCATGGTAATGCTTCCGGATCTTTCAACTTCGATCGAAATGGGCTTGCGGGCTGTGCAATGAAAAAAATGCGCAATGAAAATGGTGAAGCAGCGAGTCTGCAAGTGAAGAAAGCAGTACACAACTAATATACAAGATAGTGAGCAAGCATCAGTGACTCCCCAAATTGCGGTGCAGTGTAGTTTTCCTTAGATGAGTCATAAGCCACTCAGAATACCCCGAACGCATAAGATTACCACGCGCCTTTACTATCCAAACATTCATGTACTAACCCCAAATCTTCCCGTCATGTTAGGGCCCTCCGTATGATTGCAATCTGACCAGGAGAACTGGTTCTTCGAATTGATGGTCCGATCCGTTTGAGTCATTTGAGTAGGATTCCAGCGTCAAGCGTCTGTGAACGGTTTTGAGTACTTTGAAGACTTCTACGGAAGGTGCTGCAAGACATATTGCGGCTGGAGGAAGAGGATGGTGAAAAGGGCTGAAGGATGCAAGAGTGAACACCAGTCTGTAGAGCCTGTAGCAGAACCGTAATACATAACTTATAATATAACTTACGTCTTCCGTCGCTAGTGATATTGCACCCCTCAACTTCCGCCATCAAAGCCTCAACTTCCCCCAGTTCAGAGCGTGAGAATGATTGGTTATGCTCCTTCATAATCGTACCGCAAACTGCACTACCAGCAGACATGGCGCAGAGAGTGTCTTGATAGTCTAGGCGTACCTCAGTTGGCATATCCCATGAATACCTAGTCAGTGCAGTGTCATCTCACAACCTATGCTTTTGATTGAAGCGTTTGAGCCCTCCCTCGGCGACCCATTGATGAATTAATGGGGCAAGGTTGAAGTATGATATTGACATCTCAGTTGTCTATTCGGCAATTATTAGCGACTCTGGAATATCTGGAATTTTGACTTGAGGTGTCTGTGGAGGAACCGGCGGGTGCGGTCATTCTGATGATGATGTTTGACGCTTGGGTTCTGATATTATCGCGGTACTGATTGGTAGGGATTGCAGTCGAGGAAGTGAAAGGTTCTGAAACGAAACGATTCTCTCGCAGATTCACGATTCTGACTCCAAATCAAAACACAGAAGGAAACGAAGAAATTGGACGCGTCCACTGTGAGGTTTGTTGTGTGATCCAGGAAGGTCTGTACACTAAGCTGCATACCGGGGCCTTTGTTCGTCTGCGGTCGTGAATGTGGTCTGCACATATCCGTACCACCACTGATGATGATCTTAAGTAGACTGTAAAACTAAGTAGCCTTGAAACTTTCATCACTCATATCTATATACGTCGACTCTTCTCACAAGGAGAAACTTTTGCTCCGTAGCAACCAACTCCGTATGCACACCTCCATCCAGCACGGCGTGGCAAATTATCATAGACAACATTTACCTCATAACTTTGGCTTCGCCTCCCCCTCAACCTTCACCACCGCCCGTCCATTACTAAGCACCACCTTCCCTCCATCTACCCGGACCAAAAACCTGATCTCCTCGAAACCTCCCTGAACTTTCTCCCCCGTCCTCCACATCTCCGTAATCAGCTTGACGCCCGGGATCACAGGACTCGCAAACCGTGCCTGGAACTCTTTGAGGTTCTCGGGTTTGCTTGCGCCAAAGGTTTGGAGGATAGAGTGCGCGGCGTTGTTCCAGGAGAAGAGACCGTGGATGATGGGGCCGCCAAAGCCCATCTTCTTGCCTGGTTCAGGAGTTGCGTGGAGTGGGTTGTAGTCGCCGTTTAGACGGTAGAGAAGGGCGGTTTCGAGGGTGGTTTGGGTTGTTGTTGTTGCGGTTGGTGGGGTGTTGGAGGGAGGTGGGTAGTTGATTGTTTTGGGGCCTATGGTTGAGGTTTGTCAATATCGTTTCTCTCGAGTATCTTGACCCAAGTAGAAAAGGGATGATGGAAAGAAGAGGGTATGACAGTGAAAATAGAAATCTAAAAGCAGGTACGTACCCTTCGGCCCACCCCAACCGCCCTGCCCAACATAAAACCCACTCCCCACAGCCCTCGAATACGTCTCCCCAGACTCAACATCCACCAACCTCTGCTCCGTCTCCACGACCGTCCCCGGCTTCCCCTTATCGTAAACGCCCAACACCTTACTCCGAATCTCAAACTTCCTCCCCTCGGAACTAACCGGTAAAGGCTTCAAAAACTCCATCTTGCGCTCTCCATCCAGAACATGTTTCGTGTCGAACTTGGGCACGCCGGGGATGGGGATAGCGTTTGAGCGGGCGTAGAAGTCGATGACGTCGGTGTCGGTGTGCTTGAAGGGCAGGATGATGGGGTACGTGGGGAAGGCGGCGAAAGAAGGGTGGAGCTCGTAGAGGAAGTGCAGTTCTGAAGGGTAGTTTGCGCCGATGCTGTTGGCGAACAGGAGGACGTCGCGTTTGTTCCAGGAGACGGCGAAGGGCGGGTACTCGAAACCGACGCCTGGTCCGGCTTGTTGGGAGCTCATGTTTGGGTCTGGGGGAATTGTGGGAGGTCAATTGGGCGGGAAGATTATGGGACAGGTATCTGAAGAAGGAAGAGAGAAGAGGGAAGACGAATCAATCGGGCCATGGGTAATAAGAAGGAAGCATTGGATGTCACTGCGGGGAGTAAGACGCGCTGGGAACTGGATCTCAGTTTTACCGAGGTACGAGACCTCCTCCCTCACTCATGCAAAGTAATCCCGGAGACATTTTCCAACATGAACGCGGAGATCGACGTGTAAGATGTACCATCTGATAATATTCATCAATTGATCTGATAACAGATGAAAGCTGCACAACCAGCCACAATCCCCCTGTTCGCGCCACACGTACAAAGGGCTTATGTAGCGACCGACCGGCAAGATGAAACCGAAGACAGCAGACTAGCGTCTCCAATGGCATCCATCTCATACCTCTCGAGGTTTCACCTAAGGGGACATCACGTCCACATCGAGATGCCGACAATGTGACACCAACCTCACCGCAACCGCGTACCGGCTCCAAACTCAATTCCCATCTCTCCAATTCGTCCTTTGAGCTAAGAAAAGCAATGTCGAGAACCTACGCCGAGTAAACAAACAACCACACTATCAACCATGGTACCTCCAAACCTCCTCCCCACGGCGCTCCTCGCAACGCTCCCCTTCTGGCTCCCCTTCTCAACAGCCTACACGCCGCTCTCCGAGTCCTTCCTTCGCGGCATCCCCTCGCCAGGCGACGTCTTCTCCATCGACACGTCCTCCAACTCGAGCCTCCTCGCACCGCTCCTGATCCCGCGCGTCCCGGGCACCCCCGGCCAGCAAGCCGCGCAAGCGCACCTGCACAACTTCTTCACGACGCAGCTTCCTGCGTGGAACCTGACATGGCAGAACAGCACCTCGACGACGCCCGCAACCGGGTCGCGCCAAATCCCCTTTGCGAACCTCATCGCGCGGCGTGAACCCCCCTGGACCAAACCAGGTGAAACTAACTTCCTAACCCTCGTCGCGCACTACGACAGCAAGATCGCACCCAAGGGCTTCATCGGGGCCACGGACAGCGCCGCACCCTGCGCGATCCTCATGTGGACGGCGCAAGTCGTGGACAAGTTCCTGACGCAAATGTACGACGAGATGAGCGCGCTGGGCGAAGGGGGCGAGCTCGCCATGGACATGGGGCTGCAAATCCTCTTCCTCGACGGCGAGGAAGCCTTCGTAAAGTGGACCGACACGGATTCGCTCTACGGCTCCCGCTCGCTCGCGAACCAGTGGTCGCTCTCGCCGAACCCCTTACCCCAGCAGAAATTCTACAAGTACCGCAACCCGCTGAGCCAAATCTCGCTGTTCGTGCTGCTGGACCTGCTCGGCGCAAAGGGGAGTAAAGTCCCGAGCTACATGCCCACGACGCACTGGGCCTACGTGGCCCTCGCGACCGTCGAGTCGCGGCTCCGCAAACTGGGCCTCCTAGAATCCTCCTCCTCCCAACCCACCAAAAACGAAAACAACGACGAAGAAGAACTCGACCCCTCCTCCTTCCTCCCAGACCTGCACAGCCCCAACGCGACGGCGAAATTCAGAGCCGTGTCGGACGACCACCTGCCCTTCCTTCACCGCGGCGTCGAGACGCTGCACCTGATCCCCGACCCGTTCCCGCCCGTGTGGCACACGATCCGCGATGACGGGGCGAATCTCGATTTGGCGACGGTGCGGGATTGGGCGAGGGTCATGGTCGGGTTTGTGGGCGAGTGGTTGGATTTGATGGAGGTTTGGACGGAGCCTGAAGGGGAGGCGAAGGCGGCGGAAGGGAAGGGTAGATGAAGTGGTTTGTTTGTTTGGTTGAGGAGGGGGGGGGGGGGGGGGAGGTTATGTAGTGAAAAAAAACCTTTTTGTTTTTTTTTTAAATTCCAGTAATTTTTATGCATTTTTGTTTATGTGTGTTT